>CAUYRH010030177.1:0-52367 GCA_963574655.1 Perodicticus potto | reverse complement strand
AGAGATTTTACTCTTTTTTTCCTGGTTAGGTTAGCCAAAGGTTTATCTATTTTATTGACCTTTTCAAAAAACCAACTTTTTGATTTATTGATCTGTTGTATAATTCTTTTGTTTTCAATTTCATTTAATTCTGCTCTAATTTTGATTATTTCTTTTCTTCTACTGGGTTTGGGGTTGGAATGTTCTTCCTTCCTTGAGGAAGGCTTGCAGTGCTATAAATTTCCCTTTTAGAACTGCCTTTGCAGTATCCCACAGGTCAGGATAATTCATGTCTTCATTGTCATTTTGTTCCAAAAATTTGGTAATTTCCTTCTTAATCTCATCTATGACCCATCTATCCTTCAGCATAAGGTTATTTAGTATCCATGTTTTTGTATGAGTATGCAGATTCCTATTGTTATTGCATTCATCTTTTATTCCATGATGGTCTGAGAAGATGCAAGGAATAATTTCTATTTTTTTAAATTTGTTGAGGTTAGACTTGTGACCTAGGATGTTATCGATTTTGGAGTAAGTTCCATGGGCTGATGAGAAGAATGTGTATTCACTTTTGTTGGGATGAAATATTCTGTAGATGTCTGTTAAATCCAGATGTTGAATGGTTAAGTTTAAATCTAAAATTTGTTTGCTTAGCTTCTTTTTGGAGGACCTATCCAGGACTGCTAAAGGGGTGAAAATGTCTGATTGCTATGGAGCTGGAGGTAATCAAGTTGCTCATGTCTGTTAGAGTTTCTCTTATAAATTGAGGCACATTCTGGTTGGGTGCATAAATAATAATAATTGAAATCTCATCATATTGAGTAGTACCTTTAACAAATATGAAGTGTCCATCCTTATCCTTCCTTATTTTGGTTGGTTTAAAGCCTATTGTATCTGTGAATAGGATTGCAACACCTGCTTTTTTCTGCATTCCATTTGCCTGGAGTATAGATAACCATCCCTTCACCTTGAGTCTATATTTGTCTTTTAAGGTAAGATGAGATTCTTGTATGCAGTAGATATCTGGCCTGAGGTTTTGTATCCAGTCAGCCCACCTGTGCCTCTTTAGAGGACAATTGAACCCATTCACATTAATTGATAACATTGATAAGCCTTTTGTGAGTCTAGTAGACATTTTGAATCCTTTCGCAACTGTGGAAGTTGGAATTTGATCAAAAGTTTCTGAGTGGGTTTACTTTTGTGGTGCAGGATTATGCTGGTCAGCATGGAAGATAGGTCTGAGAATATTGGACAGCTGGTTTAGTTATGGCAAATTTCTTCAACATGTGGATGTCATTAAAGTATTTAGTTTCTCCATCATAAATGAAACTCAGTTTAGCTGGATACAGGATCTGGGTTCAAAGTTATTTTGTTTTAGGAGATTAAAAGTTGATGTCCACCCTCTTCTAGCTTGAAAGGTTTCAGCAGAAAGATCTGTAGTTATTCTAATGTTCTTCCCTTTGTAGGTAATGGTTTTCTTACTTCTGGCAGCTTTCAGAATTTTCTCCTTCATATTAACTTTAGTGAAATTGATTATGATGTGTCTGGGAGATGTCTTATTTGGGTTGAGTCATGCTGGAGTTCTGAAACTGTCTGCTATCTGAATTTCAGAATCTCTTGGCATGTCTGGAAAGTTCTCTTTCATAATCTCATGAAGAAGATACTCTGTGTCTTGCAAAGCCGCTTCATCACTTTCAGGGATCCCTATGAGGCGAATATTGGTTTTCTTCGAATTATCCCAGAACTCTCTGAGAGAGTGATCTGTTTTTGCCTTCCTTTTCTCTTCCTCTTTGGAGGTTTGGGAACATTTGAAAGCTTTGTCTTCCGTGTCAGAAATCCTTTCTTCTGCTTCCATTCTGTTACTGAGGGATTCTACTGTATTTCTCAGATCTTTGAGGGCTGCAACTTCTTGTCTCAGTGTGTCAAAATCTTTGGTCATTTTGTCTTTGAATTCGTTCAATTCTTGAGACATCTTTTGGGTCATCTTTTGGATTACTGCTTGAAATTCTAATTCCATCTTTTCCTCCATTCCAATGATCTTCTTTGCTATCCAGATTCTGAATTCAATTTCTGACATCTCAGCCATTTGCCTATGCAAGGGATCAGCTAGGCTCCCAGTCTTCAGCTTAATTGTGCAGTTTCTGGAGTTTATTTTTCCTTTTGGACAGGAGCCTGTTTTGGAAGGTGCTTCCAGTTGGCCATCTTGCTCCACCCCCTGTTAAAGTCTTAAATTCTTCAAGTCTCTTGTCAGCCTGATGGGAGGATGTTGTTTAAAGTTTTTTTTTTTATTTAATTTAATTTATTTTATTTTTTTTTTAATTTTTATTTTATTTTAATTTATTTTTATTTTTATTTTTATTTTATTTTATTTTATTTTATTATTTATTTATTTATTTTTTGAGACAGAGTCTCACTTTTTCACCCCCTGGTAGAGTGCCTTAGCATCACAGCTCACAGCAACCTCAAACTTTTGGGCTTAAGTGATTGTCCTGTCTCAGCCTCCCAAGTAGCTAGGACTACAGGCGCCCACCACAATGCCCAGCTTTTTTTTTTTTTTTTAGAGAGGAGGACTCACTCTGGCTCAGGATCAAGCCAAAAATTTTCAATAGTTCCCAATCTGTACAGACCTGATACCTTTGCTCAGCATGCAGATTTTGGCAATTTGACTATTTAGAAAATTGCTTCAGATACTGACTGCATTGCAATAAAATATAATTAATGCCAAAAACACAGATTTATTTGGAAAGAAGTCATCTTTACCCTGAAGGTATTTTGTCTTTGATTTCTTTTTTTTGAGACAGAGCCTCAAGCTGTTGCCCTGGGCAGAGTGCCGTGGCATTACAGCTCACAGCAATCTCCAACTCCTGGGCTCAAGCAATTCTCCTGCCTCCGCCTCTCAAGTAGCTGGAGCTACAGGCACCTGCCACAACGCCCAGCTGTTTTTTGGTTACAGCCATCATTGTTCTTTGGCAGGCCCAGGCTGGATTTGAATTTGCCAGCTCAAGTGTATTTGACTGGCACCTTAGCCACTTGAGCCACAGGCACCGAGCCTGTCTTTGATTTCTTTAAACATACATGATACTCATTATGTTATCCATTACCTATAGCAAGCAAAAAGGGTAAGCACTCTGCAGGCAGAGATGGATGCTGCCTTGGTCAAACACCTGCCAGCTAGGTGATCAAACTGAAGGAGAAGATGGAGATAGTCAAATGTCCAGCAGGATGGCTTTGCTGCATCCTAGTTTGTCTCCAGTTTTAATCAGGGTCAGCCTCTTCAGGGTGGTGGTAGCCTTGAGATCCTGGTCATGATGTCCAAGGCTGAAAGAAGAAAGTCTTCCCAGGCCCAGTTCAGTGTTTTGAGCTGGCTTGTATATGACTTTGCATGGAGCTATGATGTCCACACAGACCCTGGCTGGCACCTGTTTGACAAGCAGGGTGTCTTTTAACCTCAATGAGTCCTTTTTGGAAAACATGAAATCCACTTTATGAGGTCACAGTTTTTCCAGATCCAGGCTGTCTCCGATGAGTTTTCATACTGTTATGTTCTTGCCTATCAGCACCAAAGCCTAGGGCTAGAGGAAAATATGGATCTGTTTGGAAGACATATTTTCTGCTCCCCCATAATAAAATATTTTGGGTTATCTTCCAAAAGTTGACTTCTCTAAACATCATGCCAGTATATCAGTAGTGAGATACTACTGAGACACATAAGATCTAAAGATGATGCAGCTCATGAACGCCTGAGGAGAGGAAATGGATTCTTCTTATAAATTACCCACTTTGGATAGCATATCCTGTGGTCCTTGAACCATATCACCATCAGGGCTCCAGAAAAAGGAGAAGATTAATGCCACCTTGAAGGTAAGGGATGTTCTGATCAACCAGGAAAGGAAGAGAAAGAAAAATAAAGACTTCAGGTTCTTGGGATGGGGGAAGGGAAGAGGGGCAGTGGGAGGGGGAGAGAGAAGATGAAAAGGAAGAAAAATAGAAGAAGGAGATGAGGAAGGAGGAAGGGAAAGGGGAAGTCAGAAACCAATATTCTTTCATTTCTATCTACCAGAGGGCAAAGGTGTGTTTGTGTGAGACAGAGAGAGGAAGAGACAGAGAAGGGAGGGAAGAAGAGAGATAAGGGCATGCTGTAATGGAAATATACAGGTAAGAGGAAGACACAGAGAAGGGAGGGAAGAAGAGAGATAAGGGCATGCCGTAATGGAAATATACAGGTGTCATAGAACCCAAGGCCACTGGCACTAGCAGCCTGCTTCCCTGGAGAAGGCAGGGAGCCTCCTGGAGAGCCTGCCTTTGGCACAGTGCCACATTTGTCCAATGAAGAGCAGAAGTGTGCACTGGCATGCTTGAGGAGGGATATAAGAAGAGAAATTTCCAAGACATAAAGGAAGAACCTGGCTGGGTGGCTCACACCTGTAATCTTAGCACTCTGGGAGACTGAGGTAAGTGGAGTGCCTGAGCTCAGGAGTTCAAGACCAGTCTCAGAAATAGCCAGACCTTATCTCTACTAAAAAAAAGAAAAACTAGATGGGTGTTGTGATGGGCGCCTGTAGTCCCAGGGAGGCTGAGGCAAGAGGATTGCTTGAACCCAGGAGTTTGAGGTGGCTGTAAGCTATGATGCCACAGCACTGTCTACTGGGGCAACAGAGTGAGACTCTGTCTCAAAAATACATACATACATACATACATACATACATACATACATACATACATACATACATACAAAATAAAAGAAGACCCTAATCTGAAAATTAAAAGGACACACTATCTTCTAGGAAATATTGGAACGCTAGACAGTAAGACATGTGCTGGGTAAATGATTGCATTTTAGGACTTAGAAATAGCAGTGGGGGGTGGTGCCTGTGGCTCAAAGGAGTAGGGTGCTGGCCCCATATACTGGAGGTGGGGGGTTTAAACCCGGCCCTGGCCAAAAAGAGTAAAAAAAAAAATAGCAGTGGGGTTGAGGGGAGATTTCCAGGCAAAAAAGCCCAGGTCACTAATAAGGTAGAAAAACTCGTCTGGCTTCAGTTATCATATGTTCATGTTTTTATCAAATCATTTGTTTTTTTGTTATCTATTCAGCCATCTATCCATCCACCTTTCTCCTATAGACACATAGAAAGATACTATATCTGGAGTGAAGTTCATGTAGTATTAACAATAGTAATTCCAAGTGGAAGAATTTTGGATAATTTTTATGCTTTATTCCTTGTAACTTATTTTGTCTTAATGTTTTTATAGTGTTTCTGTTATTAAGAGTACTACGGTGGAACATTTTGAGAATCATCTCTATTTGAGTCAATGGATGTTCAGTTTACAGAAACATTTTTGTCTATAGACTTTTTTCCATATAGAGATAGTCTAAAATAACTTTAAAAGGTATAGTTTTTATCAGGGAAATAACAGAAAAGAGAATAATGTTTAGCAGGGAGTCTGAGTGCAATGTTACATGTTTTAGTCTGTATAAGTTGTGCTGTGGTAACAAACAGTGCCAGCCTCTTGGTGGCTTCCATAATAAACAATTATTTTTGATCTTAAAGGCTAAGGATTGGCTTTGGATTTGCAGGGCTTTTTGGGTACCGTGTATCTTCTCTTTCCAAGATCCAAACTGAAAGAGTAATCTTTGACGATATTGGGAAGAAGAAAATATTCAGCCCACACGTAAGCATGAGAAGCACAAAGCAAGAATGAATAAGTTTGAACAAATACCGCAATATTCTACATGGGCCTTGATTCCACCTCATCTTATTTCTTCATTCATGTCGCATAATCTAACTTTTGCCTTTCTATGAAACTGTAAGCTTCTTGGGATAGACATCAGGGCTTTGGATTCCAGCTTTTTTATTTTCTATCTGTGAAATGACAAAGGGTTAGAAATTTCTTGGCATCATATAAGGGAAGGGACTCAATAGACAGAAATGGCTGAGTTGGTTTATTAACTATGTCTCTAATAGGGGCCAGAATCTTTGCAACTGGCTCAAGATTCTGGGACTGAAGTGGTTTCTGATCCCTGTGGAAGAAGAGGAGTCCTGGGTGAAAATTGTAGGTGGTGGCGATTCTCTGCCAGGAAGAAAGCCGGCATGGTTATGCTCTCAGGCAGCAGCCCAAACGTGATCGCAGATCTCAGGGAATGGCTTGTTCATGTACAGCTCTGCCTGTGGTTCATCATGGGATTCTCAGGAGTAGAAGCAGTGGACATACCACCGAGATACCATATCCTACCCTCCCCAACTCTACATCTAGCAGCACAGAGGCCTGAATCAAGCCACCACAATAGATGGTCATGGTCACAGAGGGGAGTCATTTGGCACGCTCAGAGCTCCTTATGAAAGGAGAGGTAGGGTTCTTTGAGGAAAGATGCTGTGCTGTCTCAAATATAGACAGCGTACCTGTGGGAACCATGGTGAGCACCTGTAGTCCCAGCTACTCCGGAGGCTGAGGTAGGAGTGCTTGAGCCAGAAATTCAAGGCTATAGTGTGCTATGATCATGTGAATAGCCACTTTGCTCCAGCCTGTACAATACAGTGAGATCATGTCTCAAAGAATATCTAGGTCAGTGGGTGCCAGCCACATACACCAAGGCTGGTGGGTTTGAACCCGGCCCGGGCCAGTTAAAACAACAATGACAACTGCAACAACAATAACAATAAATAGCTGGGCATTGTGGTAGGCACCTGTAGTCCCAGCTACTTGGGAGGCTGAGGCAAGAGAATCGCTTAAGCTCAAGAGTTTGAGGTTGCTGTGAGCTGTGAAGTCACAGCACTCTCCCAAGGGTGACATGAGACTCTATCTAAAAAAAAAAAAATCTATACAGAGGGTGCCAAAAAAATGCATACATATTTTAAGAAAGAGAAAAACTGTATTAAAATTGTAATACTCAAGTCACATTTGCCTTCTGCAATTACAAGAGATACAAGACACAGTATACAAGATAACAAAAGTGAGTCGTATAGGGCGGCACCTGTGGCTCAGTGGGCAGGGTGCCGGACCCATATACCAAGGGTGGCGGATTCAAACCCAGCCCCGGCCAAACTGCAACAAAAGAAATAGATGGGCATTGTGGCGGGTACCTGTAGTCTCAGCTACTCGGGGGGCTGAGGCAAGGGAATCACCTAAGCCCAGGAGTTGGAGGTTGCTATGAGCTGTGTGACACCACGGCACTCTACCATGAGTGATAAAGTGAAACTGTGTCTCCACCAAAAAAAAAAAAAAAAATGTTAGTCATATATATTGAGTATTACAATTTTAATTTTAATATAGTTCTTTTCCTTTCTTAAAATGTATATACATTTTTTTTTTGGCATCCTCTGTGTAGGGATAGCCTGAACCTTCCTCCAGGCCTTCTCTGTGGCCACTCCTGTACTAACTGTGCTCTCCAAACCTTTTATTTATTTATGTATTTATTTATTTTTATTTAATTTTTTTAGAGATAGCATCTCACTTTGTTGCCATGGATGGAGTGATGTGGCGTAATCGTAGCTCACAGCAACCTCAAACTCTTGGGCTCTAGTGATCCTCCTGCCTCAGCCTCCTGAGTAGCTGGGACTACAGGTCCCCACCGCAATGTCTGGTTATTTTTTTTAGAGATGGGGTCTTGCTCTTGCTCAGGCTGGTCTCAAACTCCTGAACTCAGGCAATCTACCCGCTACACCCTTCCAGAGTGCTAGGATTACAAGCGTGAGCCACTGCATCTCTAGACCTTTCAGAGACTATTGGATACTGGCTATGAGTGAGGCTAGAGCCTGCTGAGGTGCCACTCCCACATTCCAGCCTGAAGGTTTATTGGGAGCAGATAATATATGGGTTTCTGACCCTAGTTCATCCCAGGGTAGGCCTAGTGGTACCCTAACCTCATGTTGTGACAGTACCTCTGTGCCTGAAAGTATTATTGCCATACTTAGCCTAAAATCTAAAATCTTCATGCTGGCTCTTTGACCTATGGAATAATAATTGCTATAGGAAGGACCAAGAGCATACTTTGCTGTTTTCCCTCCCGAACAAAACCAAAGTATGAAACAAGGCTGCAATCCCAGTGAAACTGCAGGAATTTGGACCGTTATCAAAGACCAAGAAGAAACAGACTTGGTGTTACCATGTTCCCACTGAATCTTAATTTCATTCAGTAATAAGATGACCTTCTTACTGAATCAAATTAATTTATCTCCTGGCATTTGGTTTGCAACTACTCATCTGGTTAAAGGTTTGAGGTTGAGCTACTCATTTGGTTTGAGGTTGCTATGAGCTCTGACACCACAGCACAGAACAGGAAAATGCCATACACTTCTTAACCAGTGCCCTATATTTAGTGCTACTTGAGGAGGCTACCTGCCATCAACTTTGCCACTGTAGCACAAAACCAGCCACAGACAGTAAGTAAAGGGATAAATTTGGTTGTGTTCTAACAAAACTTAATTTATAAAAGCAAGCTGGCCAGGTGCAGTGGCTCAGGTCTGTAATCCTAGGACTCTGGGAGGCTAAGGAGGGGGAATTGCCTGAGCACACGAGTTCAAGACAAGCCTGAGCCAGAGCAAGACCTCATCTCTAAAAAATAGCTAGGTCTTGCGGTGGGTGTCTGTAGCTACTTGGAGGCTGAGGCAAGAGAATCACTTAAGCCCAAGAGTGTGAGGTTGCTGTGAGCTATGATGCCACAGTACTCTACCAAGGGTAGCAGTGAATCTCTGTCTCAAAGAAAAAAAACAAGCTGCAGGCTGGAGTTTGCCAATTCTCAATTTTGACCATCAATATCTATAGGACATGATATTAATTCTTACAGTGATGACAGTGTGCAGAGGGGACGTGCAGAACAGGAAAGTGGCAGATACTTGGTGACAGAAGTTGGGAGATTATTCTGAGGAAGTACAGGGACTTGCTATCCTAGGGAAATTTCAGAGTGGAGTTTAATAATCTAGCATAGTGAAGGTAAAGTTCTTCATCTTTAGCTCTCTATCCCTAAAAAGGAGGCTCAGCTTTTAGTGAGCTTCTTTGGATTTTGTAGGCAATACGTATCATATTTAAATGGTTTGCTTTGACCCATTTACTGAGAAATTTGCAAAGCAGCCTTTTACCCTCTGTTGAGTATTTTATTACTATGTCCACACTGAGCTTCTCTACACCTGAGTGGAGGACAAGTCTCCTTGTGGGTGCATGGACATGGTGGTGGATATGAGAAGAGATGGCGTTGTCCTATTGGCCTGAAAGACAATCTGCTTACCTCTATATGAATCAGGCTCTGGAAGGCCTGCAGGAAGTGCTTCACATCATGAAAGTGGAAAAGGTGAACGAGCATCTCAGATTTCATCTTAAGCAGAACAAGAGCTGCCTAAAGACCTGATCAAACTAAAAAGCTTCTGCACTACCAAGGATGCAGTAAGTAAAGCAAGTGAACAGCCCTCAGAATGGGAGAGGATATTTTCAGGTTATGTTTCTGACAAAGGTCTGATAACCAGAATCTACAGAGAACTCAAAGTTATTAATAAGAAAAGAACAAGTGATCCCCTTTCATTGTGGGCAAGGGACTTGAACAGAAGCTTCTCTGAGGAAGACAGGTGCATGGTCTACAGACACATGAAAAAATGCTCGTCATCTAATCATCAGAGAAATACAAATCAAAATCACTTTAAGATATCACCTAACTCCAGTAAGAGTAGCCCACATCACAAAATCCCAAACTACAGATGTTGGCGTGGATGTGGAGTAAAGGGAACACTTCTGCACTGCTGGTGGGAGTGCAGGCTAATACAGTCCTTTTGGAAAGAAGTCTGGAGAACACTCAGGGATCTAAAAATAGACCTTGACCATTATTCTTTTTATCCCTGTATGTCAGTCACTATGAAAGGCCGTGTCTCCCAGGACACCCCTTCTCACCCAGGCGTTCATCCCTTGTGGCACTGGGCGTCCTCCTTTCCCTACTTTATCCCTTCTTCTCTTAGCCCTGCGGTCTCAGATGGGGCTGTTTTCTCTCCCTGAGCCCTCGCTCCAGTTCCATTGCTCCTTTTGCTCCCTATTGACAGTTCCAGACCATTCTCCCTCATTCCTCATTGGGGAATCTGGTACTGGGGTCGCTTGTCATCAGAGGATATGGCACACTACACATTTTTTTTTTTTTTTTGATTTGAGATTGATGTAAGGGTACACACAGTTAGGTCACATTGTTTGCATTTGTTAGGTAAAGTCCAAGTGATATAGGATTCCCCCAGTCAGGGCTGGACAGCGACTCCCCCCAATTGTCCAGGCCCAAGTGAGCTCAGAAGTCACACCCCCCATTTCTAGGCACAAGCAGCCTGCCCTTTCCAGGCCATACCCTCTGGACTCTAGCAAGGTCATGAACAAAGCAGCCTGAAACATTTTGGGTAGTTCCACCTTGCGTAGGGAGCACACACCCTGTCCCTTCCCTGAGGCAAAAGCTGCAAGGACCTGATAACCTTGCCCTAGTGGAGGAGGGACTGCATTTAACTTTGAAAAGATGTTTTTCTACCTACCAAGTCCTGGCAAAATGTAATATAGTCCCTTAGACAAAGAGCCCATGAGAGAGACTTCCAACTTAGGTCTTCCCCTCTGCCTGCAGCTCTAGTGCTTTTTATTCCTTCTGTATTCCCTTCTGTCTAACAAAATACTGTCTTACTACTGATCTGTGGTCCATGGGTTCATTCTTTGAATCCCTGAGACCAAAGACCTACTGAGGAAGAAATTCCGGTAACACAAGTTGTAGTTGAGCCCTTCACCCAAGAGGTGTGCCATATACCCCTACCTGTGCCCATTAGGTGAGAGCACACCAATCCCCCCCACTCCTCCCCGCCTCTGTCCCGCCTCTCCCTCCATTACTTTAACATGGCTGTGTTTTTCTCTTGTGTGTGGGTGTAGTTGTTCATCTACTGGTTTCTTTCTTTCTTTTTTTTGCTTTTGAGACAGGGTCTCAAGCTGTCACCCTGGGTGGAGTGCTGTGGAGTCACAGCTCACAGCAACTTCAAACTCTTGGGCTTAAGTGGTTCTTTTTCCTCAGCCTCCCAAGTGGCTGGGACTACAGGTGCCTGCCACAATGCCCGGCTCATCTACTGGTTTCATGTTAGTGTTGAGTACCTTGGATACTTGCGTTTCCATTTTGTTCTCCCAGTCTATCTAGGTAAATACAAAAGATGTAAAGCCATTCACCCATCTTTTTTATGGCTGAATAGTACTCCATGGTATACATGTACCATGATTTATTTATCCACTTGTGAGTTGATGGGCACTTACACATTCTTGTTGCAGTCATCCCCTGGCTCCTGGGGTCATGCTCTTGTATATGCTCTGTGTTATAATTCTCAGGGATTTCCATAACTGCTTTCCATTATCCTGGCCTCTCACTCCCTTACACTCCTCCCCAGCAGCTACCTGATCTACCTGTGTCCTGTTACCCTCTGGTCTTCGGTACGTTCCTCACCGAACTTGAATTCCATGCTGCATCCTCATGATCACTCCCTGTCGGTTTCCTAGGGCCTCCCTCACTTTGCTGTGTTCCCCAGTCCTGGTCACATCTGACTCTTCATCAGTCTTCCCATACCCTGCAGCTGAACACGGCTGTTCAGAAACACAAGACGTTGCCCACCCACCAGCCTTACTAAATTCATGGTCAGGAACCTTCAGGGGTCATTTATGCCGCCGCAGTCCATTCACTCCTCATTCTCCACCATGGCTATTTCATGCCTTAACCTCTATTTTCCAGTTCCCAGCATCTCCTCCTCATTTCCACCTTCAGGTGGATAAACTCAGTTCCTCTTTTACAGAGAAAAACAGAAGCAACCAGAAAAGAATGTCCGCAGCTCCTGCGGCCACACTGGCTTTCCTACTGGCCTTTGTGCTTCCAATTTATTCTCAGGACAGTGGAGGAGCAGCAAGCTCACCTGTCCTCTGGTGTCCTGTCTCCTCCTGCCTCCCCAGAACCTTCTCCTCCCCCTCCTCAGTACTTGTCCCCCTGCGGGCACATTCTTGCCAGCACACACCAAGATGCACTTTCTTCATTCTCCACCCCACACACATCTTTTCTCTTCCCCTTTCAGTAAAATTCACTGAATCTAATTCCTCACTCCCCCCTTTCCCTTCCCTCAATCCCACCAAGCAGGATTGAGTCCCCACCACCTCAGAAACCTGTCCTTGTCAAGATCACTCATGCCCTCCACCTGCTCCAGCCAGAGGTCAGCTCTCCGTGCTCAGCTGTCTCCACATGCTCACAGCACCTGCCACCCTTGGCCACACCCCCTTATCTGGCTACCTCGGTCCCCTGGTTTTCCCACTGTGCACTGACTGCTCCTTCTCTTTGTCGCCCTGGCCTGTGAACATTGTAATATTGGGGTGCTCAGTCCTTGAATCTCTTCTCTGTTGTTACTCCTTTGAGGGTTGTATTCAGTCTCTGTTTTAAATACCACTCTTCCTCTTCCTTAAATACCACCAGTACCAATAAACTAATCCAGAATCTATCTTAAACAGTTTGATGAAAACATTTCAGATTGTATATGAAACCAGCACATTATACCCCTTGATTGCACTAATGTGCGCAGCTGTGATTTAATAAAAAAAAAAAAGAAAGAAAGAAAAAAAATAATCCAGAATCCAGAATCCAGCAACCCCTTACTTCCCTCTCCTCCCCATCTTGGCCAACCTGTCAACATCATTCACCTGAAATGTGTGTAATGGCCTTCTACCTGGTATTGGTGATTCAACCTGTTGAAGTGAGAGGCTGTTGTGATTGGATGGTCATGGTAGGACGCTTGGAGTAGAAGAAATTGGCCAGGCACAGATCCGAACAGGGGACATTCTGGGTTGAGGTAAGAACAGTGTGATGACTCTGAGGTGGAGAAGAGCAGAGAATATCAATGTCCAGGGGGTTACACAATACTTGATTAAAAACAAGCAAATAGCAGATTAAGAGTAATTATTATAGGAATCAAAAAAATTAAGAGATTTGACCCTCAACATACAATATTTGTTTTAAAAGTTGTGAACATTCACTTTCCTAACATGCACCAATCTGTCACACAGGGTTTTCAAACAACTAATTTTATACGTATTTTGAGGTATTTTTCATATTTTTCTACAGTAACTATAGATCATTTTATGTATTGTGTTAATTAAACAAATAGTGATGAAGCACCTGCTATGCATCCATTTTGCGGCAGAATGCTAGAAGCACAGTGGGCAACCCCACATGAACGGAACTGATAGGACTCCTCCTTACAGGAGTTTGCAGTCAAAGGATCTTGACAAATGTCAAATAAATATAACCGCAAATAGAGATGTGTGACGTGAAGGAAAGGAACAGTACGATGCAGAAAGGCCAGCAGGGACAACCAAATTTTGTTTGGAATGAGGGTCAGAGAGATGTGTGGCCTGTTTTGGCTTTTACATTTTTAAAGCGTGGTACATTTAAAAGGAAGCAAAAAGATGTGGCAAAGATCATAAGAGTTCTGCAAAGTAAAATATTTACCTGTAAAAGATCTACTCTCTGGCCTTTTACAGAAAAAGGTTGATGAGCCCTAGTTTGGAACATCAGGGGCACCTTTCCAAGGAGATGACATTTAGTCAGGAACTTAAGAAATCTGAGTTAAAAAAAAAAAAAAAGAAAGAAAGTTTTTTTTTTGTTCTCTTTCAAAGTCCTGTTAGAGGAAACTTGAAAAATATGTTAGTCCAAGGAAGTTTTATTGGAAGCCGACTCCTCCTCCAGGTAAGAAGAGCGGGAGATGATTAAAGGGCATGCTATTAATAAGTTTCTTCTTCAGTCTCTTATCTTCTTTCCTCGGATTCCTTTAATATATGGTTGGTTTGCTTTTAAAATACCACCATCTTTTCTAATCCTGTAGATTTCCAGGGTCAATTCCAAGCTGCACTACTAATAACAAAAGCAGCTTTTATTGATTGTGCATTGACTTTTATGCCAGGCATCTGGCTGGATACTTTCAATCTGCTCTTCTGTAGAATCCTGACAGTGCTGCAGGACGAGCAGTATTTACTGGTTTCCTATTAACATCAAGTACATGGGAAGCTTGCTTTGTGATACAACATAGGTGTATATGGCACACCTTCTGGGTGAAGGGCTCAATTACAACTTGGATTTTGCCTTACAAATGCAAACAATGCAACCTAATTGTATGTACCTTCATATTAATCTGAAATTTAAAAATGACCAGTATTGTTTGAATTTTACAAAGTAACACTGGTCAGAGAAGCTGAATGGGTTGCCCAGGGTCGGGCTGCTTACAATCACAGAGCCACGGCCTCCACCCCGATGTCCTCCTTTCGTGATTCTTGGCAGTTCAGGGTCTTTCCTCGGCCAAGGAGGGATATTCCATTTCCTTCGTTGTGTTATCACTAATTAAAAATCTTTTCCACCGTGGCTCACACCTGTAATCCTAGCACTCTGGGAGGCCAAGGCAGGTGGATTTCTTGAGCTCAGGAGTTTCAGACCAGCCTAACCAAGAGCTCTTAAAAAAAAAAATAGCTGGGCATTGTGGCAGGCACCTATAGTCCCACAACCTGGGAGGCAAGAGAATTACTCAAGGCCAAGAGCTTGAGGTTGCTGTGGGCTACGATGCCATGGCATTCTACCCAGGGTGAAAAAGCAAGACTCTCTCATAAAAAACAAAAGTGTTTTCCATCCCAGCATGTCTCCCATCCCTTCACTCTCATCCCCCTCACTCTATAAGGAGCAATCACGGTTTTAAATTTCCTTAAAAATCTCAGTGTAGTAAGGGGATGTTTCCCTAACATGACATCGAGCTTCTTGAGTGGAATTGAAGGGTGATAAGAGTTCCTGGTTTTCAAACTAGTTCATTATCTGCTTCATATTAAAGTAATTTTAGATAACTCCACTGTGCTCTAATTCTCCAAATTTATTATCTTAATTTCTTCTCCTAATGACAGATTTTAAATGAGTTTAATAGCACCGCCATTTCAGAGGTGTCATTAATTTTCACATTTCTCTTCCCTCCTTTCTTCCTTTTCGTAGCTTCCAAAGACAGCATTTGAGAAGCTCTTTTTATTCTCTCTAGTACCTCCTTGCTGTGGGCAGTGAAACCACCAGGCTCAGAGCCAGGAGCCAGAAACACAATGGCAGCAGATCTTGGGCCATTGTGGAGGACCTGGTGGAGGCCCTGACCTTCCTGGGGGCAGACATTGAAATGATTATAACTTTGTATCTCAGAAAAGGGGCCCCATGAAGCTGTAACTCAGATCCCTGGGGTGGGCCCTTGGGGCTGTGGCTGGTGCAGGAGGGGATGTGGGATGCAGTGTGGCCACTCCCGACTGAATTCAGCCACTGCCATGTGAAGGTACCCCTGCCACTCGGGTCCTGCTCCAGCCGTGAAGCTTCTCTCGAGTGCTCCCTTTTGGCAGAAACTAGCAGGGAGCAGCTGGCAAGAAAGAGGTGGGATTTGTGGGCCAGGTGGGGTCTAGGGTGGCCTTGGAGCAGAGAGATAACAGCTTAATAACGGGCACAGGATTCATTACTAAGGTTGCAAACTGTAGTCTAGAAGCCACTTTTGGACCATATACGTGTCTTGTGTGTCTTTCAGCAGTTCAATCAAACATTTGTGTCTGGATTTTTATTCTAAACATCTTCTTCCTGGGAAATTCACAGAATGTCATCTTTTATGATTTACATTTAAAAGATAAATGAATGACAAGGCTTCATTGTTTTGGGGGATTGTTTTAGTTCAGCCATCGGTTTACAAATGAGGTGGGTAAGACCCTCAGAAGGTGAGAGGTTTATCTCCTAAGTCATGCAACTAGTGAATAAGGGCTTGGCTTCCAAGGCCAGGCACCCCAGTGTGGTCAGAGGAGGACAGGTGTGCTCTACCTGGCCTCTTACTACTCCAGCTGTGGCTCCTAGGGTAGTAGCAGCAGCCTTACCTGTAAGCTTGTTAGAGCTACAGCTCTCAGGGCTCAGCCCCCAGATCTGCTGAATCAGAAAATGATTTTACCAAGATCCCCATGTGATTCATGTAGACAGTTAATTTTGAGACTTGCTAAAGATAGCTTTATTAAAGTAAAAGACAAATAAACTTTTATTGGATGCTGGTGTTTGACTCCAGGGCATGGGATATAGAGGTTGGTTCTTGGCAAATCTCTGGGGCACTCCTCTAACTCCCGTCCCCTTTCTCTTTTCCCAATTCATAGGTCCACGCACGTGCATGCAAACACCCAGGTGTGCACGCGCAACCACCCGTGCACACACGTTCATGCTCTCTCTGTCAGGCACACATACAGAGCTGTTTATGATCTGGCCTCTGTTCTTTCCTCCACCCTGAATCCCTCTTCAGGCTTCCCCACATGAATTCTGCTCTGCCCACACCAAACTGCCTGCAGGTAGCTGCCCAAGCATATCAGACTTTCTTTTTTTCCCCCTGTTTTTGCACTTGCTGTCTTTAATCACCCAATCACCAAATGGAAATTGGACTGAGCACTTGTCTTGCAAGAACAGCTCAATGTCTTTCTCTTGGAAGCCTTCTCAGACTGAGTGAAGTGTATCTAAGCTTTGCTCCTTCTCTGCGTTAATAATACCTAATATATGCCTTCATTAGGGCACTTTTTCTACCTCAGAGATAATCATGCATTTTATTGTTTATCTCCTTGAAAGGAAAGAACCACTCCTCACTTAGCAAGTGGTCTTGGGATGAGCAAATGAAGAAAGAATGAAATAATGCACAGCTGAGAAATCGGATCAATGCTTACCTGTGAAGAGTAGTAAAGTGTGGTAATTACAGCATTGTGTTGGTTTTTTGAGAGGATAAACAAAATTGACAAACTTTTTGCTGGACTAAGAAAGAAAAAGAGAGAAGACTCAAGTAAAATCAGAAACGAATGGGAGACATTACCACTGATAGCACAGAAATACAAAGGCTCATGAGCCTACTATGAACAATTATACCCACTAAATTGGATAACCTAGAAGAATGGATAAATTCCTAGAAACGTGCAATTTATAAAGACTGTATTAAGAAGAAATATAAAATCTGGACAAACCAATAATGAGTAAAGAGATTGAATCAGTAATCAAAAACCTGTGAATGATTAAGAAAATCCCAGGACCTAATGACTTTACTGGTGAATTCAGCCAAACATTTAAAGAAGAATGAATGTCCAGTCTTTCTCAGACTCTTCCTAAGATTTGAAAAGGAGAGAATATTTTCAAACTTGTTTTTACAAGGCCAGCATGACTCTGATAACAAAGCCAGACAAGGATACTCCAAGGAAAGAAAACTATAGGCCAATATCCCTGATAAAAATAAATAAAAGAATTGTCAAGAAAATATTAGCAAATGAAATTTAATGGCACATTAAAAGCATTATAACTGTGATCACATGGGACTTATCCCTGGGATGCAAGGATGTTTCAACACATGCAAATCAATATATGACATAGCAGAATGAAGGCTGAAAATCATAATCAATAGATATGGGGAAAGAATGACAAAATTCAACATCCTTTCATGATAAAAACTCTTAATGAACTAGGTATAGAAGGAGTGTACCCCAACATAATATGATAATCCTGCCCCTGACATCATGCTCAATGGTCAAAAGCTGAAAGCTAAGATCAGGAATTAGACAAGGATACTTCTGTCCAGCCTAGTACTGGAAGTCCTAGCCAGAGCAATCATAAAAGAAAAACCAAAAAAAGGCATTCAAATCAGAAAAGAAGACATAAAATTGTCTCTGTTTGCAGATGACATCTTATATCTAGAAAACCCACCAAAAAACTGTTAGAGGTAATAAATGAGGTCAGCAAAGTTGCAGGATTAAATACCAACCTTAAAAAATCAGTAGCATTTCTATATACTGACAATGAACTCCCTGAAACAGAAATCGATAAAACAATCCCATTTACGATAGCATAAGAATACTTAGGAAAAATTTAACAAGGAAGTGAAAGATCTATACACTGAAAATCATGAGACATTGATGAATAAATTGAAGAAGATTATGAATAGGAAGAATGAATATTGTTAAAATGTTCATACTACCCAAACTGATCTACAGATTCAATGCAACTCCTTCCAATTAGAATGGCATTTTTCATGGAAATGGAAAAAAGATCCAAAAATTCATATGGAACCACAAAAGACTTGAATAGCCAAAGCAATTGTGAGTGAAAAGAACAAAGCTGATGGCATTGCAATACCCGATTTCTAATATACTACAAAGCTATATAATTTTGAAAAGCACAATACTGGCATGAAAACAGACATGTAAATCAATGCAGCAAAATAGAAATAAAGTCTCACATTTGTGGCTCATTTTCAACAAAGGTGCCAAGAAAACCTTTGTTGAAATGGTGGGGGGAAAAATCTCTCTAATGAATGGTGCTGGGAAAACTGGATATCCACTTGCAGAAGAATGAAGGTAGACCCTTACCTCACACCATTACAAATTATGCTACATCCTCCTCAGAAGCTAGCACACTGAGAAAAATGTGGCTGAAAAGTATTCCATGGTGTACATATGCCACAGCTTGTTAATCCATTCCTGGGTTGGTGGGCATTTAGGCTGCTTCCAGGTTTCAGTGATTGTGAATTGAGCTATGATAAGCAGTCTGACAAATGTCCTCATGATAAAAGATTTTTTTTTCTTCTGGGTAGACGCCTAGTAATGGGATTTTGGGATCAAATGCGAGGTCTAATTTGAGTTCTTTGAGGATTCTTCATACTTCCTTCCAAAAAGGTTTTAAAGCATCACAAGAATGGAGAGGCAAGAATCCAATGTCCTCAATTCTATTATGAAGGCAGTAGATGAGTTCATGCAAGGTGGGGGATAGGGGAATGAGGGAGCGGGAAGAGGGGAGGACGGAAGTGGATGGGCGTCACAGAGTATGACACACCTCTTGGGGGTGGGACACAATTATAAGAGGGACTTTAACAAATTCAATCAGTGTAACCTAATTCTTTGTCCCCTCAATGAATCCCAAACAATAAAATAATAATAAAAGAAGTTAGAACATTCATTATGGCTTGAAAAAAGTCCTTCTTGGGTGGTAATAAGACAGCCACCCTTGTTGCAATTGCTGTTTTTTCACTCGCACCATGTTCTTGCTGCCCAATATTTTCTGTAGCTGCTTTGCCACACTTTACCCTGGACATTCTGTCCTTAAACATCATCCCTCAAGTGAGGGCTTTTGCAGCACCAACACTTTTCTTGCTTCAATGTACAATTACAGAATTCACTCTATAGATCTTTCACTTCCTTGTTGTGTGTATAACTTGATTAATGTGTGCAGATTCTGCATCTAAAGGAGCAATCTTTAAGAAAGGCACATCTACCCCAGTTTTGCTGGATCTCTATTAGTCTGTGTACGTACGTGTAAATCTGATGAGGCTATTAAAAAAATAACATTGGTAAAAAATTCACATGCCTATAGCACTTTTAATTTGCTATAAGCATCTTGTCTCATTCTGCCTTTCATGTCTATAACATGGAATTTCTAGGCTTTGTGAAAATGAGTGTTGGACTTTGTAAATGTTGGATAGTTTTTAATCTCTTGTCTCCTCTCTCCAATGTCTCCCCACCGTTCCCTCCTCTCAGGGCTGATAGTCTACTTGGGAATGATGGCGGGAGCCTTCATCCTGGGTGGCCTGGCGGATAAACTGGGGAGGAAGAGAGTTCTCAGCATGTCGCTGGCCCTCAATGCCTCCTTCGCCTCCTTGTCCTCCTTCGTTCAGGGATACGGGGCCTTCCTCTTCTGCCGACTCATCTCTGGCATAGGGTATGTACTCAGAGAGCTGGCGCCGGCCCTTC
Organism: Perodicticus potto; assembly: GCA_963574655.1. Classification (NCBI taxonomy): domain Eukaryota; kingdom Metazoa; phylum Chordata; class Mammalia; order Primates; family Lorisidae; genus Perodicticus; species Perodicticus potto. The sequence continues at coordinate 32,618 of CAUYRH010030177.1, read as the reverse complement.
CTGGACCAGTGGCCCATCCATTGGTGCTGTGGCTCTGCGTGGTACCTCTAGAATCCCTTGGACTGAGTCTTTTTTTGTTTGACTTTCAAGATACTGTGTTAAAGTTGAAACTTAAAAAAATAAAGCTGAAACCCAGCAAGGGTTAGAGTTAGGGTTAGGCTCCAAATGAGTGTATAAAGTCAAAATAATCTGAGACTGCTTCCCACAGGTGGAGAGGAGCTGCCTGGCTAGTCTCTCAGATTCGCTGGGTTGTTTCACCACAGAGCAGAAGGGTTGGGTAGGAGGCAACCTGGTTTCTGCTATATCTTTCTATGTGTGTGTATAACTTGATTCTTTCTCTCTGCAGTATTGGGGGTGCCCTGCCGATCGTTTTTGCCTATTTCTCTGAATTCTTGTCTCGGGAGAAGCGAGGAGAGCACCTCAGCTGGCTGGGCATCTTCTGGATGACTGGGGGCATCTACGCGTCGGCCATGGCCTGGAGCATCATCCCGCACTATGGTGGGTGACGTTTCCACAGCGCCCAGCAACTCCTCCCGTCCTCGGGCTTCTGCTGCACACTCACACACGGTTCCTGCGCGTGACCTTGATCTCTCTAAAGAACGTCTAACATTTCACACGCACTGTTAGTTTCCATACATATCTTTTGGGAAAGTATAATTCGTCCCTTTTCTCTCCCTCTTTCCTTTCATCCTTTCCTCCCTTCCTCTCTCTCTCCCCCTTTCTTCTTTCCTTCCTTTTATTTGAAAGAATCTCAACTTTGGTCTCCTCCTGCTCCTTTTCTCCCAGCAAGTTGGTCTTGCCAACTCCATTTTGTACTTGCTGATTTGCCCCCGGCATGGGGTGGCATGTGGTGGAGGCCCCACGCCCCCTTGGGGGCAGTATGCTTCCGTACTTTCTACTCCCACACCTGTTGGCACTCTTGTTTGGCTGTAGAAGTGCAGCAGTCCTTACAGACAATGCCATGATTTCAGCAGGATAAGCCTATTATCCTGGATAATTGTAAAACTGTATTCTCTTGGACAAGGACCTGGTAGCATTAACTCTTAGCACTGGTCTTGTCAAGAGTAAAGTAGGGGCTGGGTGCGGTGGCTCATGCCTGTAATCCTAGCACTCTGGGAGGCCGAGGCTGGTGGATAGCTTGACCTCATGAGTTTGAGACTAGCCTGAGCAAAAGTGAGACCCTGTCTCTACTAAAAATAGAAAAACTGAGGCAAGAGGATCACTTGAGCCCAAGAGTTGGAGGTTTCTGTGAGCTAGGACCCCACAGCACTCTGCTCAGGGTGACAGCTTAAGACTCTTTCGCACCAAAAAAAAAAAAAAAAAAATTAGGGAGGAGGCATTAATTTGGAATTTGATTATGTGTTTTGAGTATACTGTGTAATACCATAATTATCTTGCGAGATCATTTTGGGCAAACCACCAACTCTGAGTCTAGGTTCTACCATGATTTAGAATCCTATAGACCCCTAGGCGGTAGGAGACAACCACCCCTGAAGTTAACCAACACTTCTCCACCTGTTCACCTTCTTTTAAATCTAACCCTCTCTGCTCTGTGTCCTGAACTAATGGAGGCTCCACGTATAATCTTTATTTATTTATTTAATTATTTATTTTGTGAGACATGGTCTCGTTCTGTTGCCCGGCCCAGAATGCAGTGGTGTCATCATAGCTCACAAAAACCTCAAACTCCTGGACTCAAGAGATCCTCCTGCCTCAGCCTCCCAAGTAGCTGGGACTACAGGCATACACCACCACACTTGGCTAATTTTTAAATTTTTTGTAGAGATAGACTGGTCTTGAACTCCTTGGCTCAAGTGATCCTCCTGTCTTGGCCTTCCAAAGTGCTGGGGACAGGTATGAGTCACTGCACCTGGCTTCCCCATATATCTATTTTAGGAAGATGCTTTGGTGCACAGGCAATACCTACTGTGTCAGTTAAGGTGCTACCAGGTGCATTACCCTAATAAACTAAATGACCCTGAAAGCTCAGTTTTGGTTTTTTTTTTTTGAGACAGAATCTCAAGCTGTCAGCTTGGGTAGAGTGCCACGGTGTCATAGCTCAAAGCAACCTCCAACTCAGTCTCAAGCGATCCTCTTGCCTCAGTTTTTTTTTCTATATTTAGGAGAGACAGGGTCTTGCTTCTGCTCAAGCTGGTCTCAAACTCATATGCTCAAGTTGGTCTCAAACTCATGAGCTCAAGCTGGTCTCAAACTCATGTGCTCAAGTTGGTCTCAAACTCATGAGCTCAAGCAATCCACCCACCTTGGCCTCCCGGAGGATTACAGGCATGAGCCACCACACCTGGCCTGAAATCTCAGTGGTTTACACAATAGAAGTTTCTCACTCACTTCCTTGTCCCTGTTGCTGGTGGGAAGGAGGGTGGTCGGTCCCACCCTCAAGTCAGCAACACAGTAGGGGAAAAGGGGCAGAGGGGTGTTGTGAGGGAAGCTGGCAATCCGCAAGAGTCCCAACGCTTAACACACACAAACACCAGTTTGTAGATGTCTGGTTTCTAAGAGAGCAGTATAAGGATTCAGGTTGGAAGCATGTTGACCAGGGTGAATGAGATGCCGTGGCAGAGAGGCCACGTGGCTATTAGCTGGCCACTGTGGGCAGACAGTGGAGCTTATGAGTAAGTATTTTACCCTATTTGTATGCCTATATGAAATCTGAGACTTTTATACTCTTTTAAAATAGAAATCTAGGTGATCAGGCTTAACTGAAACAGGCATTAGCTGTGGGAAAACCCATTCTGGAAATATGGTAGACCAGACCAGAGTGTAACAAGAACCCTTACTTGTTTTAAGCCTCATTTTCCCAGGACCAGCTGTTTGGTCCACAGTGAACCAGACATTTGATAACATTTCTCAATGTGCCTGAGACGCTCATCCTCTCCCAATGCAAGCACAGCCACGGAAGAGAGGTGGATGTCTGTGTGGACAGCCGTGTGACTCATTTAATTGCTTTTAGTAAGAATGAAGGGATGGGAGGTCTTGGTACCAGAGATTTGGGTGACTGACTTATCAAGAAAGAAAATTATAAAGCTCGGAATGTTTTCCTGGGAACTCACAGGCACAGCCCCCCAAAAATGGATGTTATGGAAGACTAATTCTCATTGTAGTCAGCACCACCAGCTGTTTGTGAAATCCTGACAGGGAAAAGTAGGGCAGGCTAAAAGATCAGCAAACAGAACAATCCCTGCCTCTAAATATTGTTCCAAATATTTGGGAGCCGTTTGCCATTTAATTTTGTTTAATTTAGGGCCCCAAGGATATGCCTAATGAATGTGATAAATGCAGATTATCGAAGTCACCAGTAAACACCGCAGAGGCATGAGAGAATAATGAACTTGGGAACATTTATATGTGTCATCATAAAGAAAAATGTCTTTTTGAGGCAGAACACTTCATAAACATTCCTGCTTCTGCACCCCCCCTTCCCTGGTTACCCATCTGAGTTTGACTGCTGTAGAGTTTTGAGCAACTTTACTTCTGAGGATGCCAGAATACTTTTTGAACATGAACTGCGAATGTGTAAATATTACTATGCTTTTATCTTCCACCTTCTAGTGTTATTCCCGGGAGGAAGGAAAGACTTTTTAATTAAAATTAAAATGAGCAAACAAACCCCATTGAGGTCAGAAGAGACCACGCTGTGCAGAAGGAGATTTGATTCTGAGTGTTGGACCGTTGGCAGGGCCGACTGTGCCTACGTGGACACAGTCCCATGTTTTCCCACCTGGGACCCCTCTGCCTAGTTTCTTTAATTGTGCAAATAGAGTAGTGAATATCTTCTGCAATGGCAGATATGGGTCAGGAGTCCATTAGAAGTGGAGCCCACAGGAGAGGAATAAGAATTCAGGACAGAAGCGGCTCACCACTGGAGGCGGCCATGTGGTCATTTATTTTTTAAGCAAATGGAATAGAGATTTTATATCCAAATAATTATTACCCTATAAAATTTATAAGTTGATACATATATTTATATTCTTTTGCCTTTTAAGAAATACCATTCGAATTGCTTTCAGAAATACTTTGGTGGCATGGGAAAACCAGCCCATTTTATAACAGAAGCTGTATTAAAAAAAAAAAACCAATTCTTTTGCTGATCTTTTCTGTTATTTCTCCATTGTATTTAACACCACTGCTAAGTGCTATGTAGCTATTTCTAAAAAAAAAAAAAATTCTACCCTGAAAGCAGGTGAGTTATTATGGGTTGCCAAGAGCTTTCACACATAGCGAATCTGTGGGGGTGCCATTACCTGCACCCTACCGCTATGCAAACCCACCAACACAACAATGATGGGACAAACCAGAGTTTGGACCTCTGCTCTGCGCAACTGCCAAATCCCAGGCTCCCTCCACTGCGTTACTTAAAAGAGGAAAGTTTGCTACCCACGGGGATATTCAAAATAAGGCTTGAATAATTTCTGAAAACGAGTTTTAGCAACGCTTTGAATAATGACAGCTGAATAGAAGCCAGTTTACCTCTGCATGTCAGTGATGCTGGGGTGCATTTGAATCTTGAAGTTCAGTTTCTTACTAAAAAAATTTATGTAGTCACATTACAACGTAAGGTGTTTCTCAAAGCATGGTCCTAAGCCCTTTGCGCTGGAGTCACCTGGAACTGGTACTGCCCTCCAGCCTAGGAAAGGGGGCTCCCTATAAATGCCCTGCTCTGGCCTTCCTCTGGCCGAGGCCATGACTCTCTGTTCACCTCTATCTAGGTCATGCTCTGGGAACTCAGGACCCAGGAATTCCCATAAACTCACGGGCTGCCAGGAGAGCACCCATTCTCACCATGGCAGTGGGTGCTGTAGCTACACATGAGGCCCCTTCCCCTGCAGGAGGGGTTCGGGGAGGGAGAAGAAGGGAGTCCAGCACGGTGGGTGTAATTCTGGGCTAATTCTTCCAGCTTGTTATTTGTCAAGGGAGGTAGATACCACATTTATTATTTTTTCTGAGACCAAATCTTTTTCTGTTGCCCTGCGTAGAGTGCCATGGCATCATCATAGCTCACAGCGACCTCAAACACCTGGGCTCAAGAGATCCTCTTGCCTCAGCCTCCCTAGGAGCTGAGTCTACAGGCATCTGCCAGGATGCCTGGCTAGTTTTCTTTCTATTTTTAGTAGAGATGGGGTCTTGCTCTTGCTCAGGCTGGTCGGAATTCCTGAGCACAAGCTATGCACCCACCTCGGCCTCCCAGAGTGCTTCAATTATGGGCATGAGCCACTGTGCCTGGCTAGAACATCTTTCATTTAATAATTTCTTAACTTAAAATGTAATGGCTATATAGGAGTACGGAATGTTGCTTCTGTGTGTCCTGTGTCCTCTTAATCCAGGCTCTGTAACTGTCTGGCCTGGGCTGGGCCTACGGATTTGTCAGAATGCAGATTCCCAGCTCTTGTTCCAGACTGAAGCTTTGGGGGTGCAGCTGGGGGAATCTGCATTTCAATCAGTTCCCCGGGCAATGCTCTTGTGCCCCCAAGTGTGCAAGCCTCAGAGTTACTCTTCTGTAGAGGGAAGGATCATGTTCCAGAAATCCTCTGACTGCTTCTTCACAGGCTGGGGCTTCAGCATGGGGACCCATTATCACTACCACAGCTGGAGGGTGTTTGTCATCGTCTGCGCTCTGCCCTGCACGGTGTCCCTGGTGGCCCTGAAGTTCATGCCAGAGAGCCCAAGGTTTCTGCTCGAGGTGAGTCAGTCCCTCCCCGCCAGCTCGAGCACGACCAAACAGCCACGGGACCCCCAGCCCGAAGTCCCATGTCCTCTCCTGCCTGCAGAGTGCCGGCTCCCCCAGGTGGGCCGACCCGCCTCCGCATTAAACCTGGCTCTGTTTCTGCTGGTGATGGTCTTGGGTCGGGGATTCCTGGGCGATCAATGGAGGCCCAGTTGATGCAGAGCAGGAGGCTCCTAGAGGCGGCCCCGTGGTTCTCATCCTCCCTGAAGGTCTGGATTAGGAGGCTCTTTAGGGCTGTGTGCTGTTTCCTATGGCCCCACAGTGCCTATGGGACAGCTTGTTGCTGCTCCCAGGCCCTTCAGGACTGTCAGCCATGTGGGGCCTCGAGCCACCAGAAGACTGCACCTGATGTCCTGAGCAATGAGTCCTACAAGCCTGCGACCTATAGGGGTGTCTGCTGGCGGAGGTCAGACAGGGCAGGGGCTGGCACACGGGCAGCAGGACCTGGAGGCTCTTGCAGCCCCAGTCCACAGAGCCCATGTGTCTGCCTCCTTTTTGAGCTTTCTGCACAGCGGTCCTCCATGCTGAATTCCTCTGCCACCCCACTGAACAGGAGGCGGAGGGGACAGGGAGGTTTGCGGTCTGTTGCATATGAGTTTCCTGGAGCTGCCGTGACAAAGTACTGCCAACTGAGTGACTCAAAATAACTGTTTTTTTCTCGCAATTTCTGAGTTCGAAGTCCCAACTCAGAGTAGCTGCAGGGCCATGTTCCTTCTCAGGGCTGTAGGGGAGAATCCTGCCCTTGGCCTCCTCCAGATTCTGGCAGCTTGCTGGCAATGTTTGCCATTCCTTGGCTTGCAGCCGCGTCTCTCTGCCAGTGGCCTTGACCTCCACGGCCTTCTGTGTGTCCTTGTCTTCGCCCAGCTGTGTTCTTATGAAGACATGGGCCTCTTGAATGAGGAGATGTAACTAGTTACACCCTGAGCACCCCTATTTCCAAATAAAGTCACTGGGGTGTTAGGACTTCAAACGTTCCTTTTTTTGGTGGGGACACAATTCAGCCCATGGCATGTTGCTTTTTGCTTCATCTCATCAGCCCGGAACATGGCTCTCACCCCTGTCCCTTCAACCTTCCAACTGCAGGTGGTCACTCCCATGTGGAATAATGATAATATCTGATATTTAAGACTTGAAAACATAACCATATTATCCTTCCAAGAACAGTGGGGGACAAAAACTTGTCCTGGTCTTTCACAAGCCTCAGAGAGCAATGGGTCCATGCCCGGTTAGCTCATCCCCCAGGTTACAGGATTCCCTTTTAGTTTGTAGAATTTCCACCACTGATGAGCCGAAGGTGTGTTCAGAGGTGACTTTTTCACATCTCCTTCCTTGATCTTTACCAGATGGGCAAACACGATGAGGCCTGGATGATTCTAAAGAAAGTCCATGACACCAACATGAGAGCCAAGGGGACCCCAGAGAAGGTGTTTACGGTGAGTGTGGGCAGCCTCGTACCAAGAAGAAGCTGTTCTCCCCGTTACTGTTTTGGTTTGCTTAAAAAAAAAATTACTATATAAGCACAGAACAGAAAATTTGTCAAAAATCATAAAAACTCTGATAGTCCTATCACGTTATCATAATTACTTTTTGCATTTTGGAAGGCAGCTATGCTCACCACTGTACCACCAACGCACTCTACTTTTTGCATTTTGATGGGTGTCCTTCTGGATTTTTCTGTAGGTAGCTAATTGTTAAAAAATGAACAACTATATTCGTGTGGGGATAAGCATATACATATGTAGATTTACATAAACATATTATGTAACAGTACAGTGCCCACAATCATTTTATGTTATCTCACAGTATTCATAATGAACATTAATGTTAGGAACATTCATATAGTTTTCCTGACATGTCTCAAATGCTAGAGGTTTTATTGCCTTGTTCCTGTAAATATTATTGCAGTGAACCTTCTTATGCACATGGTTCCTTCCCCTTCATGTTCTAGCTTTGTTTTCTAAGAGTAGGTTTGTAGAAATAAAAGTACTTGCTCAAAGAGTATTGAGATCTTTGCAGCTCTTGAGACATATTGCCAACTTACATTTTGATACGGTTGTACCAGTCTGCAATGCCACAAGCTATAGGGGACCCATTTGTCTTTATCCTTACCAACATTGGCTATTAGACTGAATTTTGTTTCTTGCTCGTTTAAAAACCTGTAAATGATGATTTCATGACGATGTCCTGTTACAGAGATGCTGTGTTCCTGCCTGCCACACTCTGGCCAACTGGGGGCTGTAGCTGCCCCTGTGTACTTGTATCTACAACCCTCATTAAGACAGTCTTCAAATCTATTTTCTCAAGGGAGCCTTTCTAGATTAACTCCCAGCTACCTTGGATTCACTACTTTTGATTCTTCAGCTTCCATAATTTCAGTCTTGGGTAAAACATTTGTCCTTGTTAACCTGTTAGTTAAAACCCCTGGTTCTCAGGTAGGACCGCATGGTAGCTAAGTGCCTGCACCTGGAGCCAGGCAGCCTGGGCCCAGGTCCTGGGTTTGACACTTTCCAGCTGTGTGGTTTCACCAAGTTTCTCTGTAGCTCAGTCTCCTCACTGGGAGAACAGTGATAATAATATCTGTAAATATGGCTGTTGTGAAGATTAAGTAAAGCACCTAAAACACTGCCTGGTTTGGAGTTCAGAGCTATGAAGATATTAACTATGACTAAAAAATGTTATAATACATTTTTTCTTAAATTAGCTCAAATTGTAATTTTTGCGGAAAATCTCTTGATGGCATATTTCCTCAATTCTAATCCTCCTAAAATACCCAAATGGTTGTCCCAATCTTCATTTTTCCAAGATAAAGTTAAGCCTTTTACATTCGGACCAGGGTTCCTCATTGTAGGAATGAAAGTACGTCTGGAGGAAGACATTTCAGGCAGAAAACAAGGAGTAGGAGGCCGTGAAATGTTGGAATTGTGATTCATCCCAGAACAAGTGCCTGTTACTAGGTGCTGAGGGATAACTTCTGCTTTTAGTAGTTTCTACCCAACAGGACAAGGGAATTAAGGTTATGGTATTCTATACTGACTTGCTCATATTAATTATGTAGAAGTACATGACTGGATGGGCCAGCAAAAGGAAAAAACGAGAGTGATATCTACAGACTGACCTCAGAGAGCTGACCTGTGGTCCTCAGCCAGGCGTGAATATTCAGCCCAACTCGATGGCGTTACTTGTTCTATTCCCCCATCAGTGAATGCACTCAGTGGCCTGGGAGAGAGAGATCGCGTTTAGGGCAGGCCAGGGTCTCAGCTTGTACTCACGCTAACTTGGGCGCCTCCTGGGAGCCCTGGATGCCTCAGGAGCTTCCGAACTACCACCTGCCAGGTGTTCTGAGTGACACCTTTGGAAAGGGTAGAAATCTAAGTATTCTGCTGTGACTCTATGTTCTGCAGGGGTTGGGTAACACAGGCCACATTCTAATTAAGACTGAATCAAAGATAAGTATTCTCAAATTATAAATTAGGGTAATTGTGCTTGAAATTGTCAACACACCCACTCCCAAATCCATAGAGAAAGGGTGTTATTTTTTTCCCCCTGAGCAGCAAAGAAAGAAAAAACTTCTTTTGAGTGAATATCTTAATGCTTTGGGGTGGTTTTTAAGGGTGCTTCTGAATTTGGTGCTAGCTTCTCCTCTGGTCTCCTTTGGCTGTGACTAGGGTTTGTAATATCTCCAGGGCTTGGATAACTTGAAGCCCAGCTCCAGCTAAGAGTTTCACTGCAGAGCCTGCTGTGTTGTAACTGAGGATGGGAGGATGGTGAGTCCAGGGCGCTCACAGTGGGTGTATATATGTGAAATTTCAGGGAACAGACCCTATGTTTGCACCAGATTCTCCAATGAGTTCGGCCCTCCTAATGTCTAAGAACCACTATTTTTAGGGTTTAGAAAAGCATAGCCATACTGTCTTAGACCTAGCACTTAGGAAATGTGAGTCCAGGTCCACATCCAGGGACCATTTTTCTCCAGGTGGATCCATCAGCTCCCAACACGTCTCCTCATGTTCTCAGTCCTTTGGCTGAAGAAAGAGATGGAGATGCTCGTATGACTCATTTTTATACCTTAGACAAAAGGTTTTTTGGAGTTGGTGGTGGAAGCTGTTTCTGAGTTGAGGATGCCCTTCCATTTCTTCCATGAACAGAGGAGGTTGTTCACACACTGCACTTTGAAAACTTGACTAAAAGAGTTTCTGTGACCAGGAATACCCTTCAGAGGGTGATTAGTGATGCAAGTCAATGGTTGCTTTAAACATTTGATTAACTAGAAAGCCATTGTCTTGGACCAGGATTACTTACTGGGGCTACCTACACATATTGAGCATATTAACATTTTCCAGAGCCTTGACAGGAACAATGAGATACACAACCTTATCCCCACTCCTTATCTCTTTGATTTCTACCAGGGAGGCCGGGATTTCTCTTACTCTCTTGTGTTTTTAAAATACCTTAAGCTGGCTGTGCACAGTGGCTAACGCCTGTAATCCTAGCACTCTGGGAAGCTGAGGTGGGAGAATCCCTGGAGCTCAGGAGTTTGAGATCAGCCTGATCAAGAGTAAAACCCCAGCTCTACTAAAAATAGAAAAACTAGCCAGATATCATGGCCGGTGCTGGTAGCCCCAAATACTCATGAGGAGGACGCAGGAGGATCATTTGAACCCAAGAGTTTGAGGTTGCGGTGGGCTGTAATGATGCCATGGCACTCTACCCAGGGCAACAGAATGAGACTCTGTCTAAACAAAGCAAAACAAAATACAATAAAACAGAATAAAACAGAATAAAACAAAACAAAACAAAACAAAACAAAACAAAATACAATAAAACAGAATAAAATAAAATAAAATAAAATAAAATAAAATCTTAAGTAGCAATATCCCTTCCTCCCACCATTGCTTACATGGGTTGTTAATAACCATTAAGGGCAGAGTTGTGAGTTTTAAGGTGGCATCAACTCTACTCTAGGCAAATCAGATAAAAATGGGAATTCAGTATAGTATGGACCCACTAATATAAATTTATCAAAGTGACTTAGTGAAAAGATTCTGGTTCCTTTTGCCTCTAGTGGGACGTATGCACCTGAGAAAGATCAGTAAGAAATGCCGTGCATGCCTCTGGTTAAGAATCACTGAGCTGAAGGGTCCTCAAAGACACCTCCACTTAATAAAATCACTTGCATTCAATTAAACATTGCACAGGAAATTCTGACACCACATGGGGTTAAGATTCCTTAACTTACCTTTGCCTTTCAGGTTTCCAACATCAAAACTCCCAAGCAAATGGATGAATTCATTGAGATCCAGAGTGCAACAGGAACTTGGTATCAGCGCTGGCTGGTCAGATTCAACACCATTTTCAAGCAGGTACGATTGGGAACATGGGTTGCCCGAGAGGGTGGTTCTGTGGGAGTCACCTTAGTGGATGAGGAATAAAGACTCTGAGCTTCCACATCCACCTAAGTCAAGGTGGCGGGGAGGAAGTGGCCCTGTGGGAGGATGTTGGGTGCCGGCCCATGTCTGTCTGCCTCTAACTTGCTGTGTGCCTTTGAGCCACAAACTCTCTAAGCCTTTCCTTTTCTTTTATCTTCTTTCCTAACACAGGGATTCTGAATATAGGTAAAATGTCTAGTCTGAGTAAACATCCTTCTGTCTAGCAACTTCTCCTTAAATAATCCATAGGAAGGAAGAAGGAAGTGAAATAAACATCCCCTTGAGGTTTGTTAGTATTTCTGAGAAAGATTCTTCATCAAGGGCAATGCCATTTCTCTGGAGCTCCTGTGGGCGGGAGCAAGGCAGCTGTTGGGCCTGGAGGCAGCTCACTGACCAGTCTGTTGAGACTGGATGGTATTCACAGTGTATGGTCGATAAATGTTTGGAATATCAGCCCTGCCCCATAGGCAGGGAGAGAAACCACTACTCAAGATTTTTCAGTGCTTTAAAATCCTAACTCAGTTTGCTTTCAGTTATATCTGTGGAACATTGTGTCCCCAGGGGAAATGCTATGCAGCAGTCAGAATGTGAGGCCCGTGAAAAGAGAAGCGCCTCCTTTGTATTTAGATAGAATTGCTCTCCAAATTGGTGGATAATTGAGTGCCTGTTCTCTCTATGGGTTCCTAGGCAGCGTATTAGAAAATGTGAGAAATAAGCTCTTTCAAGTTGCATATTCTAGCCTCTAACGATCCTTCTCCGCCTTGGGTTACAGGTCTGGGACAACGCTCTGTACTGTGTGATGGGGCCCTACAGAATGAACACACTGATTCTGGCCGTGGTCTGGTTTACCATGGCTTTAAGGTATGTTCTCCTTTACTTAAGTTCCTCACTTTCCCCATGCCTCGGTTGCCTCATGTATACCTTGCGGATTGCAATCGGTTCTAACTCATAGAGTTTGCATCAGATCAGATGCTTTTGGCTGCAAGTAACTGGCAACCCACTCTAGCAGCTCCCACAAGAAGGAAACTTCTTATCCTTTGTAACAAGAATTCTGCAGAGAGGCAGGCTCCAGGGGTTTCTGCCTCTGACTTGCTCTCACTATGACGGCCACATGCCTGTGCTGTTCTTGGTGTCCTTTTGGGGTCAGGAAAACTGTTAAACAGAGGAAGAGGCTACTACTTCCTGAGGTTTTTTCCTTTTTTTTTTTTTTTATTGTTGGAGATTCATTGAGGGTATAAGAATCCAGGTTACACTGATTGCATTTGTTAGGGAAAGTCCCTCTTACAATCATGTTTTGCCCCGAAAAGGTGTGGCACACACCAAGACCCCACCCCCCTCACGCCTTCCCTCTCTCTGCTCTCCCCTTCCCCCACCCCCACCGTGTCATTAATTGTCCTCATATCAAAATTGAGTCCATGGGATTCATGCTTCTCCATTCTTGTGATGCTTTACTAAGAATAATGTGTTCCACTTCCATCCAGGAGTTTTTTTGTTTTTTTTTATTCCTGCTATCTTTATTGAGGTATAATTTCAAATAAATATTATATAAATTCAGGTATACAACTTGATGCTTTGATGTGCATAAAATGGCTACAATCAAGCTAATGAACATATCTGTCACCTCACATAGTTACTGTTTTCTTGTGTGTGTATGTTTGTGTGTATGTATGTCTTGAGAACAGCTAAGATCTACCTTCATAACCAAGTTCAAGCAGGCAATCTGGTATTAACTGGTTAATTGCTAACTGATCGCTATTGTTAATTGCTCAGCTTCCTTTTTAACACCAAGGGAATCTCTTTCCAGAGCCCACAGCCAAGTCTCTCTCCCGTTATATCAGCCAGATGTGTGTGTCACATTCTTGGGGAACTAATCCCTGGCAAAGGATATGGGATCTCCCAGGGGTTTTGGACTAATCAGGATTCACCTCAGAGCTAAAAATACTGGTACCTTTCTCCAGTTGATACCTGAATAAAATGAAGTCCCTGTTCACCAGGAGAAAGCAGGGGCTAATTTCGGAGTTGGCAGCCATCCTGTTACATAGATGAAACCCTGCAATACTGTATCCTATGGTAAAGAAAACTAAGATATAATACAATTGGTGATTAGCTGGTTCCTCTTTTTACCAGCAGCTCTTAGCCCAGTCATTTCATTAACCTTCACATAACATGACTCTTCTTTTTATGTGAGTTTGGGGTACCACTTTCTACATTATGGGGATGTTTTACTGCAAAATTATAAAGTTTGTGCATTAGTTTCTGACACATAATAAGTGCTCAGTAAATTGGTATTATTGGTTGGGAACTATTTGCAAGAATTGAAACTTCCATCTATGAGATTACTTTGTTTACCACTGCCGGTGCCCAGAGACAACTCCATCTCCCCAGGAAATAAAATCCGCTCTGATGATCTCTTTGATTATGGGGGAGACACAGGAAGACAGAATGTCTTCCAGACCCTATTCATGCAGACCTGACCTTCCAGACCCAAGCGGGTGTGAAGGAAGCCTGACCCTCCCTCCCTCCACTCGTTCAATCCAAACTAGGAAAGAACATTTCAGAAGCCAAATATGGCAGGCACTACAGTTCATTTCATTGATATATTTTTAAAATGTGTTTTACTCACACTTATTTATGTTTCATGTAATTGTGCAGACTAGGTAATAAATTTCAGATGTTGAAACAGTAGAGAGGCCTGGTGTCAAACCCTTCTGCCTCTACCCGTTCCCTTCTGCTTCCTATATAGAAACAGTTTTTTATTTTCCTATTTAGCATCCAGGAGGTTTTTTTTCTTTTGCAAATGTAAGCAAATAATTATGGACATATTCATCCTTCTTTCTCCTTTTCTTTTTTTTTTGAGACAGAGCCTCAAGCTTTCACCCTGGATAGAGTGCTGTGGCATCACAGCTCACAGCAACCTCCAATTCCTGGGCTCAAGCAAGTCTCCTGCCTCTGCCTCCCAAGTAGCTGGGACTACAGGCGCCTGCCACAACGAATAGTCATTTTTTGGTTGCAGCCTTCATTGTTCCTTGGTGGGCCCGGGCTGGATTCGAACCCACCAGCTCAGGTGTATGTGGCTGGCGCCTTAGCCTGTTGAGCCACAGGCGCTGAGCCATTCTCCTTTTCTTATTCAAAGGAGCCCATTGTTTTTGCATCTGATTTTTCACTCAGTGATATATTCTGAAGATCTCTCCAAGCTAGTAAATCAGAGTTTGTCCTCATTCTTCTGTACAGTAGCATAGCTATGTGCATTCCACCCACACTCAGCACCATGCTTTATTCAACCAGGGCCTTTTGCTAGACTTTTCAGAGGTTCCCAGAGTTCAGCTACTGAAACCATGCCACAATAAGTAACCGTGTTTGTAGGCACTTTATATTTGGGCTGGCTTATCAGTGTAACAGATTCCTAGATGTGGAATTAAGGGATCAGAGGGGATAATATATTTTTGGCACTGACAAGTTCTCCTCCATGTGATATTGTACCATTTTTCCCTTTCCCCCAGTGGTGTGTGAGAGCATGTGTTTACCCATAATCTCACCTACAAAGTGTTTTAACAAACTTTGAGAGTTTTATTATCTGGTAGGTGAGGAATGGTAACAGTGTGGTTTTAATTTTCATGTTTCTTATAAGCGAGATTGAACGTCTTTTTACGTATTTAATGTCCATCTTTTGGACTTGGTTTATCTTGAGTTTCTTTTTAGTATAAAATCATATCATCTGTAGTTAGAGATAGTTTTACATGTTGCTTTGCCATTTTATGTTTCTGCATTCTTCTTGTCTGCGTGGCTCAGACCTACAAGAGAGTGTTAAGTAGTCATGGTGGTGATAAGGGCGGCCTTATCTTGTTCCTGACATCAATGAGAATGTCTTTATCATTCCCCTATTTACTAACATTCAGGGCTGACGTATATATATATATATATTATATGTTAAGAAAGTGTCCGGGTGGCACCTGTAGCTCAGTTGGCAGGGCGCGGGCTACATACACCGAGGGTAGCGGGTTTGAACTCAGCCTGGGCCTGCTAAGCAACAATGACAACTGCAACCAAAAAAGAGCTGGGCGTTGTGGCAGGTGCCTGTAGTCCCAGCTACTTGGGAGGCTGAGGCAAGAGAATCACTTAAGCCCTAGAGTTGGAGGTTGCTGTGAGCTGTGATGCCACGGCACTCTACCTAGGGCGACAGCTTGAGACTCTATCTCAAAAAAAAAAAAAAGTGCCCATCAGTCTCTAATCTATGGGTATTTTTATTAAGAATAATTTTTTTTAACCCCATAACCAAATCCCTTTTTAGCATCTGTGGAAGGGGTCAAGATATTTTTCCCTTCGAATTACTAATATGATGACTTATATTATTAAATTTTCTAATAATGAGCCAAGTTTAACATGTTTACAATGTGTTTGGTCTACATGAAGTCAAGAACGTACACGCTGATCAGGAAAGAATTAATCATGATATTGCTCCTAAATCCTGTCTTCTCTATTACAGTTACTATGGACTGACGGTCTGGTTCCCTGATATGATCCGCTATTTCCAAGATGAAGAATACAAGTCAAAAATGAAGGTATTTTTCGATGAGCACGTATATGGTGCCACAATTAACTTCACCATGGAAAACCAGATTCACCAGCGTGGGAAACTTGTGAATGATAAGTAAGTGAGTGATCATGGGCTTTCCTCAGAAAACGATGACGGTCCTGGGGACTGTTCTTGGGAGAGAACCATTGGAAAAAGAAGAATTAAATATAGCAAGGGAACGTGTTCCAAGGCTGTCGTCATCATCACAACTTCTCGTGGCTGCCAGAGACACAATAATTCCCCTGGTGGCTATGGCTGTATTGTGCTGACTCTCTGTCAACCTAACCTCCTATAGCTAATTCATCCAAGGATGGAGACATTGAGGACAGTTCATCTGGTCGTCTTTCCCAAGAACTTGAACCTTGAATGGATGTTAGCAGATAGCTATGTTCCACTGACAGTGCCTGGCTAGAGGAAGGGCCCAGAGCTCTTCTGCTGAGGTCCCTGAACCAATCCATGACCTAAGTGTTGAGTTTTTACTTTGATTCTGGAAGCTTCTCTGTGCTACATTTTGTTATTATTTCACCTAATATTACTTTGGAAGGTTGAGCAGTGTGGTTCATGGTCAGCCAAAGGGTGGTTGTTCTTTGGAGAAAAAAAATCAGTGGAGTATTAGAGAAGTCCTGTTTGTATATTTGTGGGGCTGCTTCCTCAAGCCATCTTACTCCTTTCTAGTCCTGAGATGAATGAGGTAGACAGGGTCTTGCAGGCTGTCCTCTGAAAGCCTCTAAATGGGTCAGGGTGGGACATTAGCCAAGTTCGCTACAGGCCACGTTATTCTCCAAGCTGAACATTTTCTCCCCTGCTGTTTCCCTTCTTGAATAGTACTTAGCAAACTCATTGGGTTGTGAATGAACAGTAAGTGACCGTGGGCTATGTGGTGGCACCTGAAATACCATGGCCCAGTTGGTTCCATGACAGTGACATTCACTGCCCTGTGTGTAGTACCTCAGTACGAAATCAACACCATGAATTCTTACCTCCAGTGACTGTCTTGCCTCCCATATTTGCACCAACGCTGTGTCTGGTGTCTCAGTAAAGTTCCTCCCTGTGGTGACTGTCAGCTGCTTAGGGAAAGGAATGTATGGCTTAATGAAGTCCAGGAAGGGTACCTCCTTCAGTGCTGTCCACATGGCTCTTTTAGGCCAGATTTTAGCAAAGGTTCACTGTTAATTAGGGTGATAAGAGGGGAAATATGATTTGTATACACAGGAGACCTTTGGAAAGAGAAGTATAGAACTAAGTAGCATTGGGCATAGGGCTCAACTTTTCAGGTAGTTTTTAACTATGCTGAAGCTCATCTCAGCCATCTATGTAGCCCATGCAGCCACACATCCTCCGTGTAGACACATTAGTGGCTACTGAGAGTGACCACTCCAGGGACGGCAGCTCCAGTGCTAGTAGTGGTGGAAAGTAATTCTCCCCAAATAGTTCACTCTCTGAGCTCTTTCTGTAAGTCAGGAGATCTTATGTTGGCATCGCCAAGGGAGAAACGTTGCCCTTGCTTTATTGGGACACTTAGGAAATAAGGAAAACCGAGGGATATTATGGATGACTAGATGTCTCCCGTGATATGACACCATTCTCTGCAGAGATTAATTTCCTAAAGGAGACCTCATTTCTGAAGTTTCTACTGTTTGATGATATGCTATTGTGATGTGAATAATAACAGCGATAGTAATGACAATGGTGACAAGTTACCAGTCATAGGGTGTTGCAGCCCATATAGCCTATGGCCAGGAGTGAGAGTTATAAGAAATACCTGTATGGCTCAATAGCGGAACACCTTGGTGGAAAGGGCACGGAGAGGGATGCAGCTCTCCTAACAAGCATGAGAGCACGTGAGATGAGAGCAGTGGTGAATTGGCAGTCTCTACACCTATGTTGTTGAGAGGCACGAGATCAGCCTTATATTAGGCTGGAGGAGAAGGCAGTCGGGAGCATGCGCATTCTATCACGGACTTTGCTTACTCTGACTGTCTCCTCTCCTGCCTGTAGAACGCCAGCATGGCGTCTCTCTGCTGAAGATTACCAAGCTCTGCTAAAGACTAAGATCTATCTTTCTAAGAAGACCGCTTTACTCTCTCTAAGACTCTCTCTCTGTCTCCAGCTAAAGTAGATAGCTCTCAGGCACCTAAGAGACCTGAGCAAGGTAACTTAGCGGTCCGCGTCTGGAACCTAGTTAAGCTGGGCCTGAGACCTGGCCAGTCCTGGGCCCTGACAAGTGGTGTCAGAAGTGACATGTGACAATAGAGACTGTGGCAGCCAGCCTCATTGAGCACTGCTGGAGGCCAGGTGCTGGCATGAGTGCCTTCCATAGATTATCTCACTGAGTCCTCGCAAAAACTCCAGGAAACGAGACAGATACTTTCTATTTTACAGGTGTAGAAACAGAAGCTTAGAGCATTTGATCACACACAGCTAATAGAAATAGAAATGTCTGTCCTCCAGCCCAGGCATTTGGACTCCAGATCCTGTACTCTTGGCAGCTACAAGTGTTTCATTTGGAAATGCTTCATTCCCATTTATTTCAGGCTTTCTGCTTTAGAAAGTTACCAACAGTGCCTCAGTCTTTGTGATTTCTAACAGGCAGACTGTAGACTTCTAAGACGGCACTCTGCAGAAAGTGGTGACTTTGGTCCACTCTGTCCTTTTAACTTTTCTTAGCTTCTCCACGCTTTACGTGAACTTCTGGGCAGGAGAGTGGAGGACAAAGGCCTGATGAAAGTGGTAGTGTCATGTTGTGGACCCGCACACACCCCTGGGGACCACAGAGTTAGTGCCGAGGTCTGGGAATGCCTGGGGGTGGGGCAAGGACTGTCTGGGAGTCAATGTAAATATTCTTCATATTGTTGTTCCACCATGATTCTACGCTTTAAATGTATGTAGATGTTTTGTGTGATATTAAAATAGAAATTCCTTCAAAAGTTATAGTGAGTTAAGTGTAACTTTTATCGTATAGTGTATGATTTTTAATCAAGAGATACTAAAAGTACAACCACTGTCAGTTGAAGTCCATTATTCCACCCCTCCATTCTCCCCCCACAACTTGTTTTAACAAAAAAGACCTGGACTGATGAAAGCAGTCACATACGAGTGGAGGGGGAAGTCTCCAATGAAGAGACAGTTTTTTTTTCACATGTCCTTGACCCTCCCCCACAATTGGTATGTCACTGTTTTAAGGAACCTTTGAAAGTGATCTAAGGAATAACTGAACCTGGCTTCCTTTCTTGAGTTATGCTGCCATCTGCTGGTCCTCAGCTATAAAACACCTTACCTTTGAGATCCTGGATGGACCCTCTTTGGCAAGCCTCTGCTGATAAACTGAGGTTTTTAGCTTCCTTGGCCATTTCTCTCATCTGTACCAGTACTCCCCTCTCTGACTTTATTCACACTTAGATGAGTTAAAATTTATATTGAATTTTTTGTTTGTTTGTTTAGCAGGCCCGGGTCGGGTTTGAACCACCAGCCCCAATGCATGTGGCTGGTGCCCTAACCACTGAACACAGACGCCCAGCCATTAATTATTTTATTGACAATCACAAATTCGGGGTGTATACAGGGCTTCAGACTTTACCTTTCCCAATGTCTTTGGCTCCAAGAAGAAACCAAAGTGCACACTCAAGTTTTGCCGGCTCCCAGGGCAACATCTGTGTGCAGCCTTCTCGTGCATTTTGTGAGGTCTGGGGGCAGCTTTTGGTTTGGAACTTCTGAGTTTTTGAAAAGTAAAGGAAAGGCAAGCAGTAAGTTCATATTTTGAGCCCTGAACCAAAATGTCAGGCCATATTTCTAATTAAAAACAGGATGGGGTTTCATCTCAGAGTTATGTATTAACTAATTAGTTACATACTCTCTCCTCCTGGGAAAAAATTTCTTCCTGGCAGGGCTTTCGTCTGTGAGGAGTGGGATGAGGAAGGGGCATTATCTGACTTAAATCTCTTACGCATCGGGAAATGCACCCGATTTTTGCCTCTGATGGGTCGTGACTCAGGAAGTCATGTTCTCATCCTGGGGTTTCCTCACAGCTGAAAGGGAAGTTGGCTGTGGGTCTACTCAGGGTTGGAAACTCCGATAGGAACAAGTAACTGTTCTAACAGACGATTTGCCAGGAAGAATAGGAGGAAACTCTCTTGTGTTCTTATTATTGGTCAGAGGTGAATAGCTCCACATGAGGATTAAGTTCACAAGATTTAGCTCTAATTTGAGGTAGGTAGTACAGCAGGGGTCAGGGGCAGGGGCAGCAGAGAGACTGACAGCCACCACACACCTAGAAAAGAGAATCTTAGTTGCACATATCACGCTGACCATCACTCACACTACTAAAACTCCTTTTATGGGGACATAAGTAAGAGTTTTCTTCATTGCTGGTGGGACTAAGTTTCAGCAAAGCAAAGACACCTACGGTGGGCAGTGTGAATGCACCTTCTGGCCTCTAATCTAGGGAAGTAGCCAGGTCTGGGTTCCAGCCTTGACTGTGTCGGAAACTAGCTCAACCATCCTGGGCAAATCTCTGACCTACGTCTCGGATTCCACATCTGAAAATCATAATATTGGTATATAATGCATATCATATTTCAGAGGTAGTGATATTTCTCAGTTAAACATTGTAGCTTACTATGTAGGTCTTGCACAGCTCTGTGGAGCATCTTCCTGGATATTTTGTGCTTTAATTGGGATCACTTTTCTCTTGTCAGACATTTGCACATGTTATAGCCAATAAACAGGAATCCTATTGATTTGGGGATGTTTGTTTTGTATCCAGTTGAGCTCTTTGGTTAGTTCTAACAGTTTTCCTCTTGTTATTATTATATAATACCGTCATCTGCAAATAACAATTTTTTCATCTCCTGTAGTCTCCTTTTTTTCCATTGTGAAATATTTGAAATATGCAGAAATTAGAGAATAATACAAACAACCTTACTTATAGCACCTGGTTTTATAACATTATAAACTGTGGTCTGTTTTCTTCGGGTTTTAAACTAGATTAAGCATGATTCTTCGTGTTTGTTACTCTTCTTGACACTATTCATTCTTCTTCCTCCCCAGTGGACATGACTACCATTGTCATAAATTTGCAGCTTTCTATTCATGCTTGTTTTTATACATTTTGCATATAGTTACATATCTATAAGCCTTGCTTTAGAAGCTTTTGCCTGTTTCAAATTTCATTTCATTTTATTATTTTTATTATTATCATTATTATTATTATTTGAGACAGAGTCTCACTATGTTGCCCTTGGTAGAGTGCCATGAGTCACAACTCACAGCAACCTCAAAGTCTTGGGCTTAAACGATTCTCTTACCTCAGCCTCCCAAGTAGCTGGGACTACAGGCACTCACCATAATGCCTGGCTATTTTTTGTTGTTGTTGTAATTGTCACTGTTGTTTAACCCCTGGGTGGTTTTGAACCTGCCAGCCCTGGTGTATGTGGCCGGTGCCCTAACCACTGAGCTACCAGCACTGAGCCTATTTCAAATTTTAAATAAACACATACTGTATTATATATACAAATATATAATTGTTATACTATGAAGTGTGGAACTTGTTTTTTGGGTAAAATTAGGGTTTGGAGAATTCTCTGTTAGAATTCACAGCTACATATAAAAAAATTTCATATATATGTATATGTAAATATATATGTACAAATTTAATTTATTAAATTTCATTTCATACACAGCTAAATAATTCAATTTCATTTAACTTAAATTTTATTATATTTATATTTCATAATATATTCATCTGTTCTCTTTTTGATGAGCATTTAAGTAATTGGCAACTGTTTTTGGTTTTTTTTGCTGTTATAAATTAATGCTGGACAAAGTGTTCTTAGGGAAGAGCTTTTCTAGCCTATACGCCTAGAAGTGGGATTGCCGTGTGGAAGGGTGTGAGCATTATTCTCCAAAGGGGTTGTACTAATTTGCACTCCCACTAGTAGTGTATGATCTGTGTTAGGCCTATACCAGATCACAAGGTCCCCCTGTGAAGTAATTTTATGCCATTCCTCTATAATGATAATGATCACACGAAATATCTCTCTAATTAGATTGAGTTTCTTGTGGGTGACACCATGAAACCTAAAACATGTCTAACGTGACTTTGGCATAGTTTAGATCACTTAGTGGACAAAGCATGTGGCCTGAGAGTCATGAAAATAAGGTGTTTGCAATACAAATTCCATCACAGACACTGGCTGACCGATGGCGTCTGTTCCCTTAAAGCAGAAGTTTCACAAGATACTTTTGCTTACCTTTTCTTTCAGCCTTTGAACTATCTTGAATGAAGAATCGTGGACTGCTTCAGTATACAAGTTAGACTGGAGGGGATGATTTATATAAAGACTCTTAAAATACATATTGGCCCTGTCTCCTTTTATCTCTTCTCTTATAACTTGGGCTTTTTATAACTCACTTGGACATACATTTTTAAGGCCTGCCTGCGTCAGACCCGCTATGATTTATGGCTCTGTTTTCTCACCCACCCTTGGAAGAATATTAAAATATCACTGAAGGCCACATCACCAGCCTATTACTATATTAAAGAGAAGGCTATATTAATAGAGACTGTCCCCAGGGATAGCTCTTTTGAGTAAACACATCTAGCATTTTAAAATCAGAGGCATCATCTTGTAACTAAAAGCATGCCAATTATATTTCTATGGAAACGCAGAAAGTTTAATGATAGCTTCTGAAGGCCCCTGTTTAAAAGTCTGGAGCATATTTGACCCTGAGAAGAATTCTTCAAAATAATTTGGTTTTCTAGACCAGTGATTCTCAAATTTTTGTCAGTATAATAATCTGGTCTCTGCCACTGGTGGTTATGGTTCAAGAGGTCTAGGTTGGAATTTAGGCAACTGTGCATTTAATAATAACTTCCCGTTTTATTCTGATGTGAGTGGTCTGAGGACCTCTTTTGACAAACTCTTGCCCAGGACTTTTGTTCCGTGGGAGGTATTTGTGCAGAAGCTAATGATAGGTGGTTCGAGGTGGTTCAGAACATAAGGTAGCACAAAGGGTGAAAGGCACTGGTCATCATCTGTGGTCGGGGAATGAATTATTTGGAGGCTTTGAAGGGGAACAATGTCCCTGCCACTGTGATCTCCACTGTCTAATACTTGTCTGTTCGTTCTTGTTTTCTTCAGTTACACTGAAGGGTAGAGACTGTGTCTTTCCTCTCTGTGTTCACATCACCTAGTACCAGTACCTAGTACCAGGCTCAGCGTTTGCATAAGAATGAGTATGTGACTTGACTGAATGAACAGACAAATGAGGGAATGAATGGCTGGTTGGGTTGGAATTATTCACAAATGAAGACATAGCCAAAGGCTTCCCACTTAAACGTTTGACCAAGCTTAGTTAGCCAATGAGGATGATGTTACTGAATGTGGGATATATTTTTTAAATGCAATACTGTTCTTTCACATTAAGTTTATGTAGGAGTTGGAGTAAGTAGTGCTGTGGCTCCCAAATCTGACTGTGTCTCATAATCATCCGGGTGCTTTGTCCCCTTACTAACTTTTGCTTTAATGGAAAAGTAATACATGCACTTGGTAGAAAGTGAAGATTGTTTATCTCCTTCCTAAGTCCATTGCACCTTCTCAAGACCAATCACTTTTTCCAGTTTCTGGTATAACCTCTCCAAATATATTTGAAAGCCTATGCACCATATCTTTTCTTACACAAGTGGTCACATGCTATAAACTCTATAACTCTATCAATATTTTTTCCCCACATTACAATATATCTTAATGATTGTGCCATACTAGTGCATATAGATGTACTTCATTTACTATAATAGTTATATGGTATTCCACTCTAATGGTATCTGTCCATTTAACATGTGTGCATGTATGTGGTAATCCATTGTTGTTATAAGCAACATTGTGATGAACATCATTGAATGTATCTCTTTGAATTCATGAGCAAGCGTAAGCAAGGATAAATTCCAACAAGTAGTTTTCCTAGGTCAAAGGAAATGTGCATTTTAAAGGCTGCAAAATTGCTCCCCAAGAGGGTGCACTGACTATATTCTACCCATAGTTTGAATGAAGTGCCTATTTCCCTTCATCTTTGTTGGTGCGGTTTTAAAAATCAAGATTGTCAGACTGTCACAAACATGTTGCTTGCGAGCCTTCTAGGACCAGCTCGGGATCCTGCATGTTTTTAAAGCTCTTCAGGGAGTGAGATGTTATTTCCATCTCACACAGTTTCGCGATTCTGCAGTTCTGGTGCACAGGGTCCACCCCACTGACCCGCATTTGGGAACCTGTAGGTTTCTGCAGAGCCCCATATGTACCGGGGCGAACTGAAAACACGAAAAGCTAAGAACTGGAGAACTAGTCTGGGTTGAAAATATTGTCTCAGCACCTCTGGCTTGCGCTTCTCCCTTTTCTGCCTTCCTGTGTTTTCCACTTTGGTTTCAAAACTCTTTTTTTCTTCGATGAATCACTCAAGAGCTAATGTCTTTTCCACAGGTTCACAAAGATGTACTTTAAACATGTGCTCTTTGAGGACACCTTCTTTGATGAGTGCTATTTTGAAGATGTTACATCTACTGATACCTATTTCAAAAACTGCACCATCGAATCAACCATCTTTTATAACACAGGTAAGAACAGTGGCAGACTGGGTAGACTGTAATGACGGGGAGCTGATGTTGTCTAAGACTCAAAATGCTCAGTCATAAGCTTCAAGAACAGGAACGTATTCATAGACACAAGTGCCAAGCCTTGGAGGGGAACTGGGTTTAAGCTCTAGGTGTGGCATGAATTAGGCGCACAGCTTTTACCAAGGCATTCGATATAACTGTGTCTCAGTTTTATCACATACTATATGGAAACAAAAGTTCTGGCCAAATGAGACTGGTGCTGTACACTAAGGGTCCTCGGTAGAGACAAAGTATGACACAAATAAAACCCAACATTCCAGGAAGGCTACATTTTATGCACGGACTTTGCATGATTGGCAAACCTCAAGACTCTTGTTCTTCCAATAATAAATGAAAATAGAAAGTTACATCTGTTCATATTTATGCATAAAGCAAGATGCCAATATTTAAATCATATTTTGAAATCATTTTTAGGTGAGTTCCTCCCAAATACCCTCAGTTAGAGGTAAGCATTCCACGTTGTATATCAAAATTAGCACATTGCACCCCATAAATGCATTAACATACACAGTTATGATTTAATAAAGAATAAAAAAAATCATATTTTATTTTATTTTATTTCCTTAGGGCTGTAGCTTTTCCACTTTTTTTTTTTTTTAATTGAATCATAGCTGTGTACAATAATTCAATCATGGGGTACAGTGTACGGGCTTCAGATACAATCAGAGATAAAAAATCATATTTTAAATCATACTGTTTTAGATTGCCATGATTAAAAAAAATCTCAAAATTCCATTACTTCACCACTCCTTGTTACTTTTACTACTCTCATCATAAATTAATAATATACCAAGAGGAGTTGGATTTAAGGAATTAGCTGAGCTTTCTCAAGGGCTTTACCTAAATTGTCTTAGTTGGGAATGTACCGTCACCACCTCCGTCTTACAGCTAAGCAAACGGACAATTAAGCAGCCTGCTCAAGGTCATGAGCAAACTGGGGGAGTTTGGATTCATTCCCCATTCATTAGGCTCTGAAGTTGTGCTCTTCTCACTGAAGTACTTGCGTTATGTCCAGATTTGTGCTTTATTCCTGGCATCAGCATGAAGGGGTAGTTTATCCATGAATATACTTTTCCTCCCAGATAATAGCCTCAAAAGCTTCAGTGTCTGGTCTCTAAATATCCCCCCCAGTCTCTTAATAATTTGTTATGAGACTAACCTTCCTGAATTCAGAACAGCAATAATGAGTTTCAGAAATGTACTATTTTTCATAGTCTAGCAAGGGACAGGGGTGGGGAGGGAGAGGAGAGGACAATTGGTAGGAGGAGGGGGGCCTTTGTGGGATCTCCCCGAATGTGCACAGTGCGAGGGTGTTCAGCACGCCCCCTGGGTGCCCGGCCCTTCTACAACTTGAACTTTACCTGGGAAGTGAGAACAATGTAACCTAAAAATTGATACTCTCATATTAATTTGAAAAAAAAAAATAAAAGAAATTTACTATTTTTAAATTAAAAACAGGCATATTCTTTTATTCTTTCAAGTTTGAACGATGCCTCTTCGTTTGCATATTCTTATTATGGGGATCTTTGCAAACGTGCTGTCGGGAGACAGCAGAGCTGGGAGGAGCGATGGAAACCCTCAGGCCCAGTCTCTAATTTGACAGGTAGAGGTTTAGGGAGGTTAAAGAGGTTCCGTGGGAGCGCCAGCTCCCCAAATGAGGGTTTAGTACTCTTTCTGTTAGGACAGCTGGTCTCAGAAGGTGTCAGAGGACTTGCAGACTGGCACCAAACAAATGGTTTTGATTGTTTTAAACGTGTTAAGGTTTCTGCGCAGATGACAGCACGGGCTCCGAAGCAGTCGGCTCAGTCTGGACCCAACTCACTTGTGCTCTGCTTCCCTGTGCTGGTAACCTCAGAGGAGTGGCCCAGTTGCTATAGCCCTCAATGTCACCTGTTTGGTACAAACAGAACTTATATCCAGTGGCAGAGATGGTGTATTGTATTTTATTTTTATTTATTTTTTACTTAATTTTTATTAAATCACAACTGTATACATTTATGGGGTACAATATGATGATTTGATGTACAATGTGGAATGCTTACATCAAACTAATTAACATAACCATCACCCCACTTACTTATTTTTGTGGTAGACATTTATAATGTATTCTTAGTTGTTTTGAAATGTACCCTTGCATTGTGTACATCAGATGAGATCCCACCAAATACTCTCCCTCCGCTCACCCTCTCCTCTCTCCTCCCCTCTTCCTTCTCTCCCCTTTTTCTTTCTGGACTATCTTTGTGTTTTATCATTCATATGAATACGTAAGTGTTTATATATTGGTTTCATAATAGTATTGAGGACATTGGATACTTTCCCCCCCATTTTTGAGATACTTTACTAAGAAGAATATGTTTCAGCTCCATCCAGGTAAACAGATGTAAAGTCTCCCTCTTTTTTATGGCTGCATAGTATTCCATGGCATATATATACCACAATTTGTTTATCCATTCACGGGTTGATGGGCATTGAGGCTGTTTCCGTGACTTGGCTATTGTAAATTGGGCTGCAATAAACATTCTGGTGCAAACCTTCAAAGAGGAACTGGTACCTACATTACATAACTTTTCCAATGCATAGAAAAAGAAGGGATCTTCCCCAACACATTGTATGAAGCAAATATCACCTTAAACTCAAACCAGGAAAGACCCAACAAAGAAAGACAACTATAGACCAACATCATTAATGAACATTGTTGCAGAAATATTCAACAAGATCCTGGCAAACAGAGTTTAACAATATATCCAAAAAAAATTATACATTGCTATCAAGTTGATTTTATCCCAGAGTTACAAGGTTGGTTCAACATATGTAAATCTATAAATATAATACATCACATAAATAATATAGAACATAGAAGTGGTGTATTTTAATATGCCCCTCCGTTAATGTCACTTTCGTTACCCCTTGCTTATAGGAACGTGGACAGGTAATTCCATTTTCAGGAGTTTCTCTAGTCATCCACACATGGCCACACATCATCTGGACTATGAGGCTGACTAGCAAAAGTTGGCACATGGAAAGGGGCATCACTTCATCTCTGCCTCTGCCCTTCTTTCCCCTTCCACTTACATGAACCAGAGTTTCCTTCTCTCCCCAGACCTCTATGAGCATAAGTTCATCAACTGTCGGTTTATCAACTCCACCTTTCTGGAGCAGAAGGAGGGCTGCCACCTGGACGTGGAGCAGGACAACGACTTCCTGATTTACCTTGTCAGCTTCCTGGGCAGCCTGTCTGTCTTGCCCGGGAACATCATCTCTGCCCTGCTCATGGACAGAATTGGAAGGCTCAAGATGATCGGTGAGTTGTCAGTGGGCTCCAGTGGGCTGGGGTAGTGCCTTTGATGTGTATGAAAGTAGTAGAATTTTTCCTTTTATTAAAGAATTCTCGCATGGAAAACCAAATATGTAAGATTGAGCTTGCTTCTATGGAGCAAAAGATGCATGTCTATGCAACTCCTGGGCTGCCTGGAAATAGTCTGAGACCTTTGTTCAGGCAGTGGATTTTCTTCATTTTCTGACCAAGAAACTCTGTGACCGTCACTTATTCTATTAGCACCTCAGTAGGAGTATTAACTATATTCACCATACGTCTTCATAAGAGTATTGTCAGAAAAACATATCAAATGCTCTTTGATGATAGTTTGATGATTCAAGATGAATGTATTACTTTTATTATTTAATAGCAATAACACTTTGGGCTTTGGAAAGTTGGGCAGAAATCCTATCACTTAAAGGCTGTTTGACTTTGGACACATTCCTTTACTTCTCAGGGCCTGGGTTTCCTTCTTTATGAGATGAGGAAATCTATAGCGAACAGACAGGGTTTTGTGAGGACTGAATGTAAATATCCCAGACATCTTCTAATGCTTGACACGTTGTAGGTTCTCCAAAATGGTAGCCATCTATCTTCTGGGATGCCTGGCTTCATTCATCCAGGGTCAGCAACAGTTTGTTACAGAAATACATGTCTTACATGGTAAACAAGAAAGAAAATGTATGCATTTGGAGCCAGAGAATATGTGAATTACAGTGTGAGTCAGGGCCAGGCCTGAGGAGGTGGACAACATGTCAGTAAACATGCCATTAAGGGCCTGCCCTAGGGATGTGGGTGATTAGGAAAATTAATACCAAGCTTCCTAACAGCAATGAAGAAGGAGAAACAAAACAAATCACATAATTATTTTGCTGGAGAAGAGAAAATTGATCAAGACCCCATGAGAAGGGAATCTTTTCCTGGTGTCTGGCTCATATTGAATATCAGTATTATAAATAGTAGCATGCATATTCAGAATGGTTGAACATAAGAAGTGCCTGTGATTCCAGCTTTTTAATTTTGTGCTGAGGGTGGAGAGTCATCTTTTAGGGGTGGAACACCGAACTCTCCACTCTGTCAGGGCAGTGCCCTGGTTAGTCCTGACGACCCCTGAGGGAAGGGACAATGGTTTACCGATTTCTGTCACCCCCACGCCTGCTGCAGGGCCTGCCATAGAGTTGAAACTTAGTAATGATACTGAACTGATCTGAGCTGGTGAAGATGGCCTGTTTCTTAGGTGACCCTGAAGCCCCAAGATTTTAGCAGAAGACCCTATAGGATGGCATCGTATAAAAATACTGTAGCTGGGAGTCAGATGGCCTGCTCTGCCAAGATTAGCTTTAGCAGATTGCACAAACTCCTTTGCTTCTCTGGGTTTCCATTTCATAGATGTTAAAATAATAAGAATATTTGCTCCAATGAGATAAGGGGTGTGAGAGCAGATGTGTGACACAGCTGCCATTTCCTTACCAGCCTTCTGGGTCCCAGGGTCCAACAATGGATTCTATGGTCAGGTCCTGAAGTGGCTAAAGAAGCTTGGGGGAAGAAAAGGTCTACAGAAGTGGGGTGGGCACACACGTAAATGAGTGTGGCCTTCTGCCCACAACGTGCCACACACTCCCTCATGGAAGCAGCGGGAAGGGGCAGGCGGGGCAGCAAGAGCGTGGACATCCTTTTCCTCACCATGGAAACCCTCTTGTTGCGAATCCAGCCCAGACCAAAAGTGGCTTCTGTAGTGCTCAGTACGGCATGCTCCCCAAGTTAGAGCTCTAGCTAACTGATGAATTGTCGGTGCCTCCATTCTGTTTGGGTGCTAGGTACGAGCTCATTGAGCTCACACGGGGCCTTCTGTGCCTCTGTAGACAGTGGATCGACTGCAGCCCTTATAGGGTGCAGCGAACACAGGTGCTCACTGCGTGTCTAGTCTGCTGTAGGTCATGGGCTCTGGGGGGAATGCTGTGGGGAGAATGCTTTGGGGCAGCCTTACCCGTGGCCCTTAGACCAACCCAGCTCTGGAATCTGCTGGTGCATCTTTGTCCTGCTTACTCTTCTAGACCTTTCCCTGAGTGGAAGTAGCTTCTTGTTAACAGAGCAGTAGACGTTTTCCTGATGAGGCTGTCACCCACTCATGTATTCATTCAATAAACATTTATTTACGCAGTTCTTCTTCTCTGCCAGGCTGCACGGGAGGCAAGGGAAATGCAATGGTGCTCTAGACAGGAAATGTCCTTGCACTCTAGGTGCAAATGATCTGTTGGGAAGGGACAGACATAAACTAGAAATTTCACTTAGCTAACATTGCAAAACACTCCTTCTAGGTCAGTCTGTGATCCAGAGTTCTATAGATGTTATATGTTGAGCCCTCACAATAACCCTGTGAGGTAGGTAGTATTTTTTTTTAATCAACATTTTCCATATGGGAAAAGTAAGGCAGCTTACAGACAGGTTAAGTGACTCTCTCAAGGTCACATAGGTAGTGAGGGTGAAGCTGCGATTTGAACTCAGGCCTCTTGATGACCATGGGAATTATAAACATGGAAGTGCCGTGAGCCCTACAGACCTTTAGAAGGGACACCTCACTCAACTGAAGGGTCAGCTCCCTGTCACTTGATTTATTTGATGATAATGTCTTATACTTAACAAATATTTGAGAACATTTATTCTAAGCCACACCCACGACTGGCTCCTTCGGGGGAGGGAGGCCTGGACAGGGCATTGTCTGCAGGTCACTCGTGACCCTGTAGATGCCCATATCCTCCCTTTCTAGTGCTATGCTAACTATTTAGAAAGAAGTTACCAGGCACTTGCCTATAGTCCTGCCTTCCCAGATTCCAGGTGGAGAGTTGTCAGGTCCCAGCTCATAACCAAGCTTTGGTGCTGGTCTTGAGGCTGAGCTTCCCCACTGAGGCCTTTCTCACTGAGGCCAGGCCAGCCTGCTTGTTCTTGCCAACCAGAAACCTCCCCCCTCCAGCTTCCTGGTACCTGGTGAGGCACCTACACCCATTTCCCTGCTGGCTGGCTGGGGACCTGCTTTCTTCCCACCTTGCTGCTCTCCCGACTCCCACCCCAGCTCAGCTATTATAGTCCTCATCTGCCACCTGTCTGTTACCGTCTGCAGGCACTTTGGACTTGGAGCTTGCATCCCGAGCTCCCCTGGGTTGGACCTACCAGATTTGGGCAGGATCTGGTCTCTAACCCACAGGTCAGATTTGCCCTTCTCTGCCTTGCTTGGGGCCCTCGTGGGGGCTACAAACTCAGAGTCCAGGAGGGGAGAAAGAATTCACCCCTGCTGGTTCAGATGAAGAGATTTTACAGGCCTGGCCCGGGTTATGTGAATAGATAAGGCAGGTGAGGCACCTGGACACTAGCAAACATGGGACACAGTTGCCACCTCTGTGGCTGTGGGGACAGAAGAGAAAATTGCATGTACAGATCTGAGTGGGGCTGGAACCATAGGGAATTGCTGCCTGGGGACAACGTGGTCCTGGTGGGACCACTGCTGCCGACATCTACACCAAGGCGGAGTTGAGGAGAAATATACCCGCCCCTGTATCTTCCCAACTGATCAAGAAGTCCACAGGTGAGCTCCCCAGAGAGCAGAGCTGGGCTGAGAAGGGCGGGGCAGGCCTCTGGGGGGGATTTGGGTAAGTGGAGAATAATAGTCGCCTTTCTTCAGTAGCACATCTGCGGGCAAGTTCTCATTGGAGCGTAAGCTCCATGAGGATGCTCTTCAAACTTATTCTTTTACATGTAATCGACAAATTATAATTGTATCTACTTATGGGGTGCAATGTGATGCTATGCTCTATCTATACAAGGTGGAATGATTAAACCAGGCTAATTAACACATCTATCATCTCACACGCTTGTCATTTTGGCAGTGAGAAAATTTGAAAAATATTATCAGCAATTTTGAATCATGCAGCACATTATTATTAACTGCAGTCACCACGCCGTGCAACAGATCTCAAAACATACTCCTCCCCCCCCCCCAAAAAAAACCATACTCCTCCCGTCTTGCTGAAACTTTATGCCCTTGGGCCAACGTCTCCCCATCTCTCCCACCACCACCCTCTTCCCACCCTGGGATCCAACGTTCTACCCTCTGTGTCTAAGGGTTCACCTGCTTTAGATTCCCTATGCAAGTGAGATACTGTGGGTTTGTTTTTCTGTGCCTGGCTTATTTCACTTCAAATAATGTCCTCCACCTTCATCCACGTTGTTACAAAGAACAGAATGTCCTCCTTTAAAAGTCTTTTTAAAGCGTAGTACATGTTTACCACACTGTCTTCTTCTTCTTGTTGTTTTTATTGAATCATAGCTGTGTACATTAATGCAATCATGGGGTACAATGTGCTGGTTGTATATACAATTTGAAATATTTTCATCAAACTAGTTAACATAGGCTCACAGCATTTTCTTAGTTATTGTGTTAAGACATTTATATTCTACATTTAGCAAATTTCAGATGTACCCTTGTAAGATGCACTGTATGTATGGTCCCACCAATTATCCCCTCCACCCATCCTCCCCCCTCATCTCCCCTCCCTTGCCCCTTTCCCCATATTCTTGTGCTATAATTGGGTTACAGCCTTCATATGAAAGCTATAAATTAGCTTCATAGTAGGGCTGAGTACCTTGGATACTTTTTCTTCCATTCTTGAGATACTTTGCTAAGAAGAATATGTTCCAGCTGCATCCATGTAAATATGAAAGAGGTAAAGTCATCATCTTTCTTTAAGGCTGCATAATATTCCATGGTATACATGTACCACAATTTATCAATCCATTTGTGGATCGATGGGCACTGGGGCTTCTTCCATGACTTAGCAATTATGAATTGGGCTGCAATAAACATTCTGGTACAGATGTCTTTGTTATAATGTGATTTTTGG
>CAUYRH010030176.1:0-12574 GCA_963574655.1 Perodicticus potto | reverse complement strand
AGGAAGTAATGATTTATATGCTTTCTAATTATTTATCTGCTTATATAAGCACAGTTCCATTTTAGAAATGTTATTGAATTAATGTTGTAATACTTGGAACAAAGAAAAATAATTTCCATAGATTAAGCTCTGCTTTTCAGCAATCTGATCTTGTTTTGCATGCTCTGCTCTGTAATATAGGTATATGCAGGTACTGAGCTGGTAATTTATTGTACGATTTAAATAGACTCTGTTTTGAGTGTATAGAAAATGCTTATCTACTGAAAAGTGGCTGTTTTTCTGAATATAAACTCTAAGAAGCTGAAACCAAGTAAAGTATGTGTCCTACTTCAAAACCAAGGACAGAACACAACCTGAGAAGTTACTGGTTGATCTCCTTTCTCCATGTGGAGTTACTGCAATGGGAAGGTAGATGACAGATGTATCTTTAAGGTTTGTAATTTAGAAAAGAGAAGATGTTGAGATTTCTTTTGAAGACTTTTCCCTAAGACATCTGGTAAACTTAAGGTTGGAGTAACTCAGAAGTTAGTAACTTTAAAAAAGGATACAGTAAATGTTGATTTTTTTTAAATTCCAGTTTTTTGGAAAAGCTATACATAGTACTGTAAATCCAAGCTTAAAATAATTCTGTCATGGGGCGATGCCTGTGGCTCAGTGAGTAGGGCGCCGGCCCCATATACTCAGGGTGGCAGGTTCAAACCCAGCCTCGGCCAAACTGCAAAAAAAAAAAAAATAGCCGGGCGTTGTGGCGGGTGCCTTTAGTTCCAGCCACTCGGGAGGCTGAGGCAAGAGAATTGCCTAAGCCCAGGAGCTGGAGGTTGCTGTTAGCTGTGACGTCACAGCACTCTACCAAGGGCGATACAGTGAGACTCTGTCTCTAAAAAGAAAAAAATAATTCTGTCATGTCTAAAGTAATATTGGTCTACAGAAATATATGCTTCTCTTGGTGGACTGCTTGCTTTCCTGAAAAAATATGCACATCTCATTTTCTTTATTCATTCATTCATTCATTCATGTATGAGAAAGAGCTCACGTTTAATTGTGAAATTTTAAAATTGTACAAGTATTTTGACATTTCTCCCATATGTAGTCTCTTATCATGACAGGTAAACACCAACCAATCACAGGATTTCATTGGTTTAACCTCTTTTATTAAAATTCACAATTAAACCTCTTGAGTTCCTATTTGTAGCACCCAATATTCCTTTGTAATACCCCACAGACCCTTCAATGGCCAACAATAAGTTTCTGTTCCCCCAGAGTTTGAAAGTTCAGGTTTTTGATATTGTGTTATAGTGGCACTTGCCAGAATTGGTACCTCCCTATAGTTGAAGTACTGTAAGTTTATCAGTGAAATAAGCTCTTTCCCCTGCAAGGAGAAGGAAAAAGTCACTCCAAAACCTAGCAGATCGGGCTGTGAGGTCTTCCCTCCTGTTGTATCTCTTCATTGCTCCAGGCTTTTTTTTTTTTTTTTTTGGTGCAGTAGCGTAAGAGAGACCAAATCCTAACCTGAGTTACAAGGAACAAGACAGTGATGACATGCTTACACACTTAAAAAAAAAAGACATGGATGGAAGTGGAACACATTATTCTTAGTAAAGCATCACAAGAATGGAGAAGCATGAATCCCATGTACTCAATTTTGATATGAGGACAATTAATGACAATTAATGACACAGTGGGGGTAGAGGAAGGGGAGAGCAGGGAGAGAAAGAGTGAGGGAAGGCTGGGGAAAGGAAGAACAGAGAGAGGGAAGGAGTGAGGGGGGTGGGTCTTGGTGTGTGCCATACCTTTTGGGGGCAAAACACGATTGTAAGAGGGACTTTACCTAAATGCAATCAGTGTAACCTGGTTTCTTTCACCCTCAATGAATCCCCAACAATAAATATAAATAAATAAATAAATAAATAAAAATTTTAAAAAAATAAAAATAAAGTTTAAGAAGCAAAAAAAAAATCTGAGGGTGAGAACCCAGTAAAAAAATAAATAAATAAATAATAAAGTTTCATTGGAACACAGCCATGTTCATTCATTTGCATAATATCAATGGTTGCTTTTATGCTATCTTAGCACAGTTGAGGAATTGCAACACAGAGACAATAGCCAACAAATCTTAATGTATTTACTCCCTGGCCCTCTACAGAGAAAGTTTGCCAGTTCCTGCCATAGAGGAAGACTCATTGAGAGCAGATCTACAACTAGATGGTGCTCTGGAATCTGAGGCGAACACATAAAAATGGGGGTTGGATGGGGTATCTGGAGCCCTCATTTACCACTGGACTGAAGAGCTCCTTGGCTCTGTAAGGCTTTGCTTCAGATGAGATGTTTGAAGGGATGCTTTCTAATTTGAATCCAAAAGGGGCTTTCACATGGGAAAATCAAACTCAGTGATTATGCAAGGGTACTTCCTCTGGGGACTGGTGAATTTACATGCCCGTGTTCATTTGCTACAACATTTTAGCAGTGAGCAGAGCTTTCACTTCCGGCTGTGAGGCAGCTGGGTTGGATTCCACCTCTGTTCTTTGCAACAATATTCCTGATGTTCCTGCTGTGTGTTCTGAACTTGGTTGGCATCTATCTTCCCTGCTGCAGTGCCCTTGCAGGTTTTGCCAGGCTCACCTTAGCCCAATCCATCTTCCTGCTGACTCAACAGGCTTGCTGTCTGGGTGCCTTACTATCCTTGGGAAACAGCAGAGTTTTGGTTTTGGCTGGGAAGTCAGAGAGCCATAAGATGTTTAGATTCCTTTTTTTTTTATTATTATTATAGTACCTGTTATAAGCATCACACTTATGTAAAGGGCTATATGAAGTGGTTCTTGTGTCACTGAACAGTCTTCTCTTGTCTAAAATACCTTCTCTACTGACCTTGCCATAGTTATTGAATTTGGATTAAGAAAACAAGAAAATGTACTAAAATGATAATGATTCCCCATGTAGAATGACTCACCCAGCCACTAACTGCCACTTAGGCTAAGTTGAATGGAGTAACTGTAGAAGAAATCAGAATTTCCTAGTAAATGGGACAAGTCAGTTTTGAAAAGGAGAGGAACTTGGGAATGTTGGAAACAGATAGCCTAATTGACACCGTCAGAAGGAAATAGGTAACATGTGTATCTTGGAGAAAAGTAATAGAAATATCCAAGAAAGGTATTCTAACATATCAGTGATGGAGTACTAGGGTTGAAAGGGATATTATCTTGACAGATGAGACCACTGAGGAGCAGAGAGGGTTTGTGACTTCCCTGGGGTGCTGCAGAAAGTAATTAACAGTTTGGACTAGAATCTAGGTCTGCCAACTCTTTCCTAAAGTGTGCTGTGAAGAATACTACTCCTGGAAATATTAATAGAATTGACCATGGAGGAAAAAAAAGCATGGCAGCTAAGTAAATTCAAGAAACATGGTTAGAAAGAGGTCTGCAAGGACAAATACTAATCAATAAATCCTGAGATATTAACACTAACCTTTTGGTCAATATTTGTTGAGGACCTCCTATAAGCTTTTTGCTAATGCCTGAAGGCATAATTATGAGCAAAGAAACACAGTGCTTGTTTTCACGATCTGACAGCCCACTCCCTCACCAGAAAGTACATGTTGATGAAATAATCACACAAATGTACATGTATTTTCAAAGCAACTAATGCTGCAGAGGAAGAAAATTCAGTTCTCTAGGACAACATGTCCCAGGGAAAACTTCTGTAGAGAAAGAAGAAAGGGTTTTTGAGGGGAAAGTGAAAGGTAAGTGCAAGATAGCAAGTTGAGGAGCATTCCAGTTGGAATGAACAGCATGTACTTATGTGGAGGGAAGGATGGTGCTTCCCAGTGAAAGATTATAGTCAGGGGGCTAGGGTGTATGCAGTGGGGGATGCTAATACCTGTGACCTCCAGTTACAAGAAGTGTCGCATCTTTCTCCCAATGTGTCTTATAAATTTCAGTATCCCTCTGTGTCATGAAAAAGGTTGGCAAATAATACATCAGGGAAACTAAAATGTGGAATATAGTGAGTTAGGACTATGACCAAAAAGAGACTGGAAGATTATGCAGGAGGTTTAAGATTTGGGTCTTAATTTCTAAAAGCTTTGTTGTTCTGCAACAAAGCCCCTGTGTGCCCTTCACTGAGTCCCCTCCCCGTTTTGGTCTTCACTTTCTTCTTCAAAGATTGGACAGTTTAGGGTGGCACCTGTGGCTCAAAGGAGTAGAGCACCAGCCCCATATGCTGGAGGTGGTGGGTTCAAACCCAGCCCTGGCCAAAAAAAAAAAAAATTGGACACTTTAATCTATTTCCTTTCTGCACTGATGATAGCTCTGATTTCACACTCCTGTCATTTTTATTTATTTATTTATTTTTTTACTCAAACAAGGATATGTGGCTCTGAAAATGCTGCCCCTTTAGACTGCCTTCTGGCTTGGGTTGCTCCTACCGGATTAGAGAGTTATTTGTTGTCTTGTCCCAAAGTGGTTTGCACATCATTGTGGGGCTGAGCAGTCTTGTCTGCCAATGATGAGCTGTGATTTCACAGGACTGGCTGTTTGTTGCTGTTGTTCATGCACCCCTGCCTTAGACTCAGGAGCCTGAGCTTCCCATACCTTTCCATTCTAAATATAGCAACTCTCCAGAGTTATTTTTGCTACCAGAGGAAGAAAAGTGGCAAAATTCAGACCTGTATGGTGGGCAGGGCACCTGAGTTCTATTTTTCACTACTTCCCTCAGCTCATTTTGGATCATTTTTGGCAAACACATACTTCCTCCAAGAAAACAGCCCTTTTCTATAATAAGTGATAGTCCCCCAGATTTCCAGGAATGTGTGATAGCCATTCAAGGACATTTTATTAAAATATCTGAGTGTTTATTATATACCAGATCCTGCTCTATCAAAATAAACAAGGTCTCTACTTTAATGGTACTTAAATTCTAGTAAAGGGAAAGAAAAATTTAATAACAAATATAAACAC
The DNA here is from genome assembly GCA_963574655.1 of Perodicticus potto. Lineage (NCBI taxonomy): Eukaryota > Metazoa > Chordata > Mammalia > Primates > Lorisidae > Perodicticus > Perodicticus potto. The sequence continues at coordinate 7,622 of CAUYRH010030176.1, read as the reverse complement.
TTTCAGATATTGAGTAGTATATGGAGAAATACAAAGTAAGGACTAGAGAATGATGGTGATGGTTGTTATTTCCTGTAAGGTAGTTAGAAAAAGTTGTGTTAGTTTGCATTCCCACCAGCAATGTAGAAGTGTTCCCTTTTCTCCGCATCCACACCAGCATCTCTGGTTTTGGGATTTAAAATTGAGGCTTTGTTTACAGTTTTTCAAAATCTAACCAGGAATTAGAGGCCAGCCTGGACAATATAGCAAGATCCCATCTCTTAAAAAAATAAAAAAGTTAGCTGGGTGTGGTGTTAGGTACCCATAGTGCAAGCTCCTTAGGAGGCTGAGATAGGAAGATTGCTTGAGGCTTAAGCCCAGGAGTTGGAGGCTTCAGTAAGTTCTCATCTGACCACTGCAGTGCAGCCTGGGTGGTAGAGCAGGACTTTGTCTCTAAAAAAGAAGAAAGAAAGAAAACAAAAGAAAGACATTTTAAGAAGTCCTAACAATGCAAAATGTATATAGCACAACAGGACAAAAATGCACAACAAGAAAACAAGGGAGGCTCCCTCTCCCCAAACCCATCCCCACAATTGCCACCTGTAATGGCCACCACCATGCCACTTCCGCTTAGCAGACTTCATTGCCTGCAGGAGAAAACGCCCTCTCTTGAGCCACATTCTCTGTCCAGGACATCTCCCCACCTCCGTGAGCCCTCGTCCTCCTTTCCCTCACACTGCCCACTACTTCTCAGCTCTGTGCTTTTGCTCGTTCTCTGCCTTGGGAGTCCTTTCTGTTTTTTACCGCCAACTCCTTTTTTTTTTTTTTTTTTTGCCCAAATGTCACTTTCTCCAAGAAGTTTTCACAATAGACTTTAAGCCACCATCTGTGTATCCTTGTAGCCCTCCTCCCTAAAAGGCACACAAAGAGTGTTCACTATACTAAACTGATTTAAAAATTAGGAGTCTTTTCTTTTTACTGAAATTAACTTTTAAAACAGTGCCATTATTTCAAAACACAAATCTATTAACCTATTTTTTTCAATTTTCCTGCTTTCCAGCTTTCTTCATAGCATTCTAAATGACATTTAAAAATGGCTCCTTATGTTTTTACAGTACTTTATGGTTCATAAATTTGGATTGTCTGATTCATGCCTTGCAGCAATCCAGTGAGCTAACAAGGAAAATGTTCTTTTTTAACAATAAAAAGTTCAAAGCTAGTAAGTGCAGGGGGCTGAGTTTTTAATCTTGATCTTCTAACTCTCACCCCAATGTATTAATGTTGCTCCTATGTTTTTCTTTGTGTTATTGTTTTGCTTTTATTTTGTACATTATCAGTTCATATCTACAAATATGTAGAGGTCTGACTCCAAGGAATACAACCATGTTCTATTACTTCACTCAATCACAGAAACAAGAACAATTTTATTTATTTATGAATTCTTTGATTTTAGGTAGTATATTACAGAATCTTTGGTAAATGTACTAATGCCACAGAATGTCTTATTCATAATTAGCTAGAATAATAATAATTTTCTAACTTTAAGAAACCTACATATTCAAAAAAGAATTGTATATGATGTTGCCAGGCTGAAAATTCCTTTTATAGTATTCTATAGATTGTTCAATTGTATAATTGTTTTAATCCTTAATGATGAGAAATCTGTACATGTTGAAATCATCAAAACCTTCTTGGAAACTTCCAGAAGTGATTTTTAGCCTATATGGCAAGTGATCAAAATAGAAGTCCAAAAAGAGATAACACAAATAAAAATAATAAGAACAGTTTTTATACTTCATAAACTTACTATACCAGCAGTTTGAATGATGAAATTCCAAAACTGTTTGAAATACATCATTCAAAAATTCAAGCCATCCCAAGTGATTGTTTTGAAAGACAATATTCTCTTAGCCATATAAATTGTGATGGCTTTTAAATAAATATTATCTCATTCCTTTTCCTTTATATAATATATGTTACAGTAATAATGTTGGTATCAACCCTATGGAAAGTGTGTTATTTAGTATTATCAGAAAAGACAGAAATTGTAAATATTTATTGACAATAAATATTAATTAAGGGGTACCAAAACCCTTGTTCAGTAAATTACAAGGACTAGTGGGGTATAGACCTTAAAAAAATACCACATCTCTTGAGGAATAACTTCTTACTTAAATACATAAAAGTATTCCATCAACTTTGATATTCTAATTCAAAATTTCAAATAAAATAATGATTTCTGCTATAAATAAATAATTTTTGTTATTTATACTATTATAGTACACATATTAATTGGCATTATTTTTGTCATTTTGAAAGAAATGTAAAATATTATACTTATAAAGTATACTTAGATATGCAGTAATTCTTTCTCTACATCAAAAAAAACAAAGGATAATGAGACAGAGGCCGACCGAATTGAGAGGAAAGATGCATAAAGAAAAGAGAGAAGAGGATTTTTTCTTGAGTTTAGATTGTTCTTTGCTAACAGGATTCCCTCCTAATCTTGTATAACAAAACCATTCGCATGAACCCCTAAACATTTAGTGCTGAAGAAAGTTAAGGAAGCTTGAAATAGAAGTTGCTCCACAAATTCAGAAGACGACTGATTGAGGAATTATGCGGTGAACTCTGACGTACCCTTGAGTAAAGTTCCACGGAGAATTTCAGGTCCTATTTTTCCATAGTTTTTGTACTGTCCCTCTTCCCTGAAAGTGTCCTCTCAGACCTGTTTCCTCCTGAGGATGATGTTGACTCAGCCTCAGTGCAGACAGTTCAGTCCCACGGATGCTCAGGTACAAAAAGCAATCAGTTCGGAACTAGTTCAATAACATATTTGAGAAGTTCTGTTTCTTTAGGTATTAGAGGTTAATCAAGTGCCTTGTTTCTTCAATCTACATAGCAGGTAAATTACGATTGTTCTCTGTCCAAAATTTGTGTGTGTGTTTGTTTTGACGCAGAAAAAAGTCACGCTGAATGGTTTCTTGGACACACTCATGTCGGACCCCCCACCACAGTGCCTGGTCTGGCTGCCTCTTCTCCACAGACTGGCAAATGTAGAAAACGGTGAGTGCCTACTACCGAGCAAAATTACTACAGTGTCTAAAATCATTGAAATTAAGCCCTCAGAGCTACGGGTATTAAGTCTAGATCATTGCTTTAGGGAAGTCTACTTAGTGATGCTTAGTTTTGTTTAGAACAGAACAAGCCCGCCTCCCTAATCAGTAAGACTTTATGGGGGCACTGCAAAATTAGGACTGTCATTTCTAAAAACTTATGACAGCCCGTTGTGTTCCTCTCAGTGACAAGTCAGATGTGACTGAAAGACTTAATACCATGGAAGAAAAACCTCAATAAGGAATGTGACACTTTCTTGTGTTTGTTTTATATCTGAATTTCCAATATTGGTATACATGGTACTGACTATTTCTTCCCAGGCACTCAGCCAGGAATAGCTGAGGAAGATAGGGCAAAAAATTAGGCAAGAACACCCTGATATCTTTAGTCATGTGCTTCAAATTGTAATCTTTCAGTGATTATACTTATATTAAAGATGAGAGTAAACAGAACTTTCAAAGCATGATTTAAAAAAAAAATCAGGTATTTCTAGGAAGTAACTATTGTTGGCATATCCAAATTTAAATATGAAGTACAGTTCAGAATAAGATTTAAAGAAATTTAAACATGGAAAAATTCAGTGCCTCCATCTAATATTTAGGTGTTCCTATTCATTGATTAATGTAACTGTGAAATTTCTCCAGACTTGCATAGAAAATAATTTATCCCATATTTCATATCTACTAGAATTTTAACTTCTATATATTTATTTAATATACACTAGAGCTTAATTTTAAATTCTTACTCAGAAATTGTTAGCATCTGCCCTGATTTATCTCACTTGATGAAAAGTTATGAATTTATCCTGTTTTATGGAGAAAATTTAAAAAATAAACTTAGTAGTTTCTTTGCAATCACTGACAATCTTAGTTTGTTTTTTTTTTTAATGCACAAGCAAGGGTAAGTTGAGGTCCATACTATTATGCAAAACGAGTTTTTCATATTACTGTTTACTATTCTAGAACTCGTCATTTTCCAATCATAAGGCTGTAATTTCATTCCCCCCCCCCCTCAGTATTTCCTGTCACAAGAGATCAGTTTCTTAGGCACTGTCCCAGGGCAGTTGTCTCCAGATTTGAATCCCACCTTGGTCTTTCCCAAGAGCCAGAAAAGGGAGGTTATAAAGCTTCTTTAGAAGAAAATGCTCCCAGAAGTGGTTATGTCTTTATTTTTATACTTTGCTTTTTATCTTCATTTATTCTTATTTGCATTATTTTTTTCTGGCTGGTTAGCCAAAGAATAACTTTACCAAAGGCAAAAATTGTTGTTGCCATTTTAGTATCTTTAGCTTATAACATGTAGACAATTACTTGGATTTGATCAATCATTAGCTTCAAATCTCAAATATTTTTACTCTGCCTGATTTGTAATGCAAATCCTGCCTAAGAAAACTGTGTTTCTCGAACTATCTGAATTAGAATTATTTTCAGATAATTTACCCATCTTTTGGGGCCCTATTCACCTGCCTCAGGAAAAAAAAAAATCTTAAATGAAGGCAATACCACTTATTAAATAAACCATTAACCACTCCACTTTTTTCAATATCAAAAGTTTTATTAAAAGCATTTGATACCAGGTGTGGTGGTTCACACCTGTAATCCTAACACTCTGGAAATCCAAGGGGAGTGGATTGCTTGAGCTCAGGAATTAAAGACCAGCTTGAGCAAGAGCTAGACCCCTTCTCTAAAAAAGAAAAAAGCAATAACTGGGCATTGTGGCAGGCACCTATAGTCCCAGATACTGGGAAGGCTGAGGCAAGAGGATCGCTCAACCCAAGAGTCTGAGGTTGCCATGCGCTATGACACTGTGGCACTCTACTGAGGACAACAAAGTGAGACTCTGTCTCAAAATAAATAAATAAATAAATAAAAACATTTGATGAAATTAAACACATTTTCATTATTAAAAACTCGAAAAGGCATGCATTCGAAAGTATGCATCTCCACATAATAAGGTTGTGTAAACCAGCTCTCAGATACTCAACAGTGAAACAATTTCGTGTTTCCTTTAGTGCCAGGAACAAGGCAAGGAAGCCTATTTCACCACCACTCCATTTTTTAAGTCAACTCTCTTCATCCAGTTTTTCTACTCTCCCACCATTTCCTTTCTTTTTTCCACCTCTTGTTCTCCATTTCTCTAATATGTGTTGTTGACCCACTGGACAGTCAGCTGTATTCATTCCTTATTCTGTTGAGTCTTTGCTGGTCTCCTGGACACAAGAGCAGTTTGAGTTATTTAAATTCTTTTAGTGTAAGAGACAGGAGTAGAAAGAGCAAAAGGCATTATGGAGATTTGTGTTGTTAAAAGGACACGTCTTCTCCATCTCGTTTCATTTCTTCTACCACACACACATGTTCAAAAAGGGTAGTAAGATTTCAGAAGCGAACTAAATGCTTCTTTGAGCCAAAGTTGACAATCACTTTAAATTGCAGCACACAGCAAAAAAATGCAGTTCCTGTTAGGCTGTACCGCGTTTTTCTTTATTCTGGTTCATACTTTCGTCTCCTTTTCTTCATTATTTCCCCTTAGTCTTCCATCCGGTGGAGTGTTCCTACTGCCACAGCGAGAGTATGATGGGGTTTCGCTACCGATGCCAACAGTGTCACAATTATCAGCTCTGTCAGGACTGCTTCTGGAGGGGACATGCCGGTGGCTCCCATAGCAACCAGCACCAAATGAAAGAGTACACGTCGTGGGTAAGGCGAGATCCATGCAGGACTTACGGTTAGATGTACTGGTGTCACTCAGAATGAAAGGGAATGTCAAGGGGAGTAACAGAATGAAGGAGCAGACTTGCCTTCCCCCCACATCTAAAGTTCAGTCTCCCTTCCTGCCATCCCCCACCTCACTGGGATCTCTCATTTAGTCTATTTGAACCCGGTATAGCTTCCTAAGACTTACAATACAGGACGACTCAAAACTGCATTACTTCTTGGAATACAGGTAACTCAGTACTGATAGAAATAACAACGGAACGGCAAACACCTTCTGGAACAAGTGTTATATTCACAATAAGTTAAGGTGTTTTGTTCTCTTTTGTTTTATGTGGAAACTGCTTAAACACTATTGTTACTTTCGTAGTTGTTTTAAGTGCATAACTGGAATATTAAGAAGTGTGTGGGTATGGACTTAATAATACTGTTCCATTTTACTTTTTTGCAGGGGCTTGGGAGGGAGAGATTGTGGTTATATTAGCAAGCCATCTTTTCAGGAATAGTGTGAGCGACCGGCTTGGTAAAGGTGACATGTGTCTGTGTGATAGAAGGATTCTCAGGAGCGTGTGGCACTGGGTCTCTTGGAGGAATTTGACTCTCCCCATGTGCTGGCTCCGCAGGTGGTTTACGGTTTGCTGACCTCTGTCCTAGTTGCACGCAAAGATCAGTTACAGCAATGCTGCTTTCCAGCGTCTCCTCAAGGATTGCTCTACGCACAGATCGATTTTTGTAGGATATAACATTGGCCCTGCCAGCCTCTCCTGGAATAGTTCTATCAGAAGAAAATGCAAACTTTTATGAGTTTTTCTATATTTTAATGTAGAAAATGCAAACCTTTTGCTAGTTTTTCTAAGTGTTAAAGTGTTTCAGTTCAACCTGTAGTATTTACTTAAACAGCAACTTATTATTATTCTTTTTGTTTGTTTGTTTAGTTTGTTGGGGGTTTTTTGTTTTTTTTTTTTTTTTTTTTTTTTTTTTTGAGACGGAGTCTCACTATGTCGCCCCTGGTAGAGTGCCGTGGCGTCACAACTCATAGCAACCTCAAACTCTTGGGCTCAAGCGATTCTCTTGCCTCAGCCTCCCAAGTAGCTGGGACTACAGGTGCCTGCCGCAATGCCTGGCTATTTTTTGTTACAGTTGTCATTGTTGTTTAGCTGGTCTGGGCCAGTTTCAAACCCGCCAATCTTGGTGTATGTGGCTAGCACCATAACCACTATGCTATGGGAGCCAAGCCCTTCTGGTTTGTGTTTTTTGTTTTGTTTTTTTTTAAGAAAAAAATGGTCTTCAGAATATGCATCTTAAATCAGAGTGTTCTTACTGGGAATCACTAAATTATTGGGAACTGAATGAATGCATTAATTTTAAATATATTACTAGTTCATCCCCTGTCGTATTGTGAATTCAAGTAACAGTTCTTCAGTAGTGTTGCGTGACCGGAGATGTGAGGGGCTACAACTTTGCCTCAGGTGTAGATTTGCACCGTCATGTTAAGAAGGGCGCAAGAAGCAGGGTACAAGCTCTGTTGTGGCATGTAGCAAATTAACTTTATTTCTGACTACCTTATATACTTTTGCAGTCATGTGCACACTTAATCTGTGATTTACAATATTCATTATTTAACTTTAAACTTAAGTGGCAGGTATCCTGTCCCGGAAAACAGCACAATACTCTTTTACTTTTAGGTCTTAAAAAATCTACATAAAAATAAGAGAGATAGAGCTATAGGAGAACTATTTCCTCATGTACTCAACAAGTTAACCTTAAATGGGTCTATGACTTTGTTTCTCCACAGTGCTAAGATCTTTAGGCATT
>CAUYRH010030173.1:0-13566 GCA_963574655.1 Perodicticus potto | reverse complement strand
CTTGAAATCTCTCCCACTACCAGGAGCTTTGGTGTTTTCTGTATTCTTTTCTGTAAATCAATTCTGTCTTATCACGGACGGGTGGGGGAGGGAAATAATGTAATGAAGAATAATAAAATACATGTATTTAAAAAAAAAAGATATGTGCAGTGTGCATAGGAATTTGTTCATAGTTTCTTTTTAAACTATAGTCCAGCCCTCCAATGGTCTGAGGGACGGTCAACTGACCCCCTGTTTAAAAAGTTTGAAGACCCCTGTCCTAGATGGTAAATTGTAGTTACTTTCAGTCAATTTCAGCTCTTAGTACCATCCTTCATTCCAGCCACCCATCCTTCATCCCAGCACTGTGGATCTATTCCTGAAGCACCTGAAGCAACCTGTGAATTAGAAAAAGGAGTCTCTTCTCCAAACACCAGAGGTATGTGCTCTGATTTCTGATTGTTTCCTCTGATCACAGACAAAGAAGCAGTTGATCATCATTGTTGAACCTTCTCAAAATTTTGTAAGCACAGACCCCCTTTTAAATGGCTGATGTCCTTCCCCTTCCTCGTCATTCTTCTTTTTATAATAATTGCATTGAATCTGTAAATCACTTTGGGTAGGATGATACCTGAACAAAATTAAGTCTTCTGATTCAGGAACATGGAATGCATTTTCTTTTAATTATATCTGAATTTCTTTCATCAATGTTTTATGGTTTTTTTATACAAACTTTTCACTGCCTTAGTCAAGTTAATTTTTACGTATTTTATTATTGTGAATATTGCTGTGGCTTGAATGTGTTCCCCAAAGTTCAGATTTTGGAAAATTAATCCCTAACGTAACGATATTGGGTAGTGATGCCAAATAAGAGGTGATTAGGCAGAGCCTTCAAGAATGAGTTATTATTATTTGGAGAGCTGAGGTTTGGTTATGGAGTAAGCTTGTTATAAAAATGAGTTTTGCCCCCACTTGCTCTCTTGCCCTTCTACCTTCTGCCATGTGATGATGCAGCAAAAAGCCCTCACCAGAAGTAGGTACCACAATCTTTAACATCCCAACCTGCAACTGTATAAGAAATAAATCTCTATTCTTTATAAATTACCTCATTTCGGGTATTCTGTTACAGCAACATGGAACGTGTCAGACAGATGCTATTGTAAATGAAATTTATTTTGTAACTTGTGCACATGACTTCTTTTAAGGCAGAGGTTCTACATCATATTCAAGCAAAGGGGAACCCTAGCCTTCAATGAAGAACAGACAAATTCTTCAGACCCAGAGAGTTCAAGAAAACCGGGCAATTGAAATTTTCAGGCATGTTGACTCAGGTGTCCCTATCCTGAGTGTAAAGTCCAACTCCCTCCCAGTTAGGCACAAATCTTCATTAGCATAATAGAGCTGCTGGGACTGGATGGTATTCTTTACTGGAGCTTTGCTACCATTGCAATTATAAGTCCTGGACTTGATGGTCATCTCTTTTTGCCTTCTTGCTGCAGCAAAGGAATTTATCTGCCCAGAGGACCACTGTTTTACACACATCACCTTAAATTGGTAATTAATAACTAACCTTTCATTGTTTTTTTAAGGCATGGTTAGCACCATCCAATTCCATATTATCTATAATTATTGTTTTTGCCACACATCTCAAAAGCTTGAGATGGTATGCATCCATGTTGACAAGTATTCCAGTCTAGTGTATGATCAGTGTATGTTTTAACAATTGCACTTCTAAACGATGTCATAAGATGTTAGTATTCCATTTACTATCTTTACTTAGTGTCTTCATTGTCAAGAGACAAGAGAATGATCTATTTTTAAAATTTAATTTTACAGTTTGCTTTCTATGATTATTGCTATTATCAACTCTTTTATTGGCCAGGAGACTCTGAGGCAGAAATTTGCTTTCTTAAACTTTATTATGTTGTGCTTTTGGGGAAAAATACACATAAAGGTGTGAGAGATGGAGAGTTGGACAAACGAAGAAAATTAACTGCAAAACAGATATAGCAGATTGATCTGACTCAATGGTGAGCTCTAGAGCTCAGATTGCCTTTAAAATTTGTCTCATTCCAAGTCATGATGTTAGACATTTCAATTTACCTAATTACAGGTTGTAATTGGGAGAGTTCTGTACTGGGGAAGAAATGTGACCTTGTAAAAGGCAACAGCTTTTGTCCAAAGGCAGTTTCTGTAGAAGTACTTAACTATGAGTTGTGAAGAGCCAATACTTTTGGCAACTGAGGGAATGAATGTCTTACTGCTGAGAAAGGAATTTTAATGGCACATATAGCATCCATTACATCTACAAAGCAATCACATAGGTGTGTTAATTTTTCCTTAATTTATTGACTATTTACAATCATTTTGAATTTTTGTACATGCATATTCATTTTTAACTGAAATACTAAACATTAGAAGGCAATGTGCATGGCAATGGTTGTGGAAACTGGAGAACAAACAGAAAATTTATTTGAAGAGATAGAAAAGTCATTGGGATGAGATGTAATTAGGAGTACAGCTATGTCACTTTCTGTAGCCCTCTTTTTTCTTGCCTGAATTTTGATATTATGCTTGATTATATAAAGAGAATGAATGAATAAGGGAGTAAAATTCTCTTTCTCTCTGTTATTTTAGAACTTATTATCTGTTTGCATTTGCCAACAGAATTACCAAAAATAAAGTTATCTGATTAACACATGCTGCCCTCTATTAATGTCTACAAATGTTATATTTACTGGATTCAATATTTCTGGGGGAAATTCATTTTGATATTTATTGCCCATTATAAATTACATTAGTGCTATTTACAGTCATCATTGAAGGACAGTGGAAAAAATATGCAAGTGAAGATCCCTTCAAAAATCTGCTTTGTGTACATTAGTAGATATGACATAAGGATGTAGAAATATATTGTGCTCTCAAAAAGATGAAATGTGAGACTTTCAAAATTTATCTGTAAGGATTAATTTGCTCTAATGGAGAAATTACAAAAATTTGTGGTTGCAAATTGCTAGAATGAAGAGGAGAAAGGTTCCAAAGGAAGGGGTGGGGAAAGAGTTCAAGGCTATGGCATTAAGACAAAGGAAAAGGAGCATGAGTTTCATGAATAATTTTTTGTGGTGAAAAATGGACAATGAACTTGAGTGGGCATAATTATTAGTATTTTATTTTATAATGTTCCATTAATGGTGCAATTTACAATTTCCATACCTTATAACAAGTTCTTGGGTAAAACTTCCATCTATAAAATATATATTTTAAGAGAAATATTGAAATTATGTGAAATGAATAATAAACAGAAGACTAGTCACAGTTGTAACTCAGAACAAGAACTAAGAATTCTACAAGGCTCACTAGCATCTTCAATCAGCTGGAAGACGAGAGCTTTCTCCTTCTCAATATCCACTCTGGAGGAGGCTGTGGCTTGGAGGCATGTAGGAACTGCATCCTGGTGACAACTTCAGATTCCTCCTCCTCAGGACTCACTCGAGAGAGGCTGCAGCTTCAGGGCACCTGAGGACCATATGAGGGAAAGGGAACAGGAGAAGGTGCCCCCTGTTGCTGCACCATAAAGTACAGAGGGGGATGCAGTGCCCTCAATGGCTAACAGGATGCAAACCTGCCTTGCTGGGCCTGTGAGGATACAGCTTCATCTCCTCATGTCAGACCCCAGGGCACTATCTCACTGTGGGATGACTGGAGGATGCATCTATAAGCCAAGATGCAGACTAGAAGGAGCCTGCCTGCACCATCCTCAAGGAGAGGATTGAAAAGTAGATGGATGTCCACCTACAGATGGCTTTTCTGGGGAAGAGCATGGTAAAGCTCTGGATAAGTGACTGGGAATATTGGGAGTGAAGAAGAAGGTGAGAGAGTGATTCATTCTACAAGAGTAGATGGTACCTGAGGAAGATATATACATACGGGGAAGGACAGGAGAAGTGACTTCATGCTTCCCATGCAGCAGTGTGGCCAAAACTGTGAGGGGATCCCCAACATCACCAGAGACCTCTCGTCTTGTCAGGGAACTTCTTGGAGTCTATGCAGTGACATTGTGTGGTAAAACAAGGATCTGTGGTTACCCTTCCTGGGTTACTACAGCAGATACCATTCTAACCTCTCTGCTACAGTGGGCTGCACAGTACTCAGCTTTCATAAAGCTGCCACTCCATTAACCCTGCTGAGCTGAGAAGGGAGCAGATGGAGCAGACACTCTCCTTGGTATTCCCTGTGACAGGGAGCCAAACACTCCTTGCCCCCAGTGGAAGATCTGAGTAAAATGAGTGCCTCAAATGCCACCTAATAAGCCTTATAGCAACTGCCTTTGTGGGATTTTGGCAGGGAGAGAGCTCCACTGTCCGATGGTCCTGGCCCCACAGCTCACCCACTACTATGACCCCCATACTGTCACTCACCAGGAGTAGTTCCATCTTCATGGTTCCCATGCTGCCCTCTTACCCTGTGGCCGCCCCCCACCCATATAGCCCCTGCCTTGTCTTCAGGCTGCAGCTCTATTACCCTTTCAAGATAAATACCCCTAACAAACTAGGCACAGAAGGAACATACCTAGAAATTACATTAATAAAAGACATAACTTTCAAACTGATACCCTATATCACACTAAGGTAGAAGACCAGGGTGCCCACTGTCACGACTTCTATTCTAGTATTGAAAGTCCTAGCCAGACAAATCAGGCAAGAGAGAATAATAAAGGAATCCAACTTGGGAAAGAGGAAGTCAAACAATCCCTTTTTGATGATGACATGAACTTATGTGTAGAAAATCCCAAAGACTACACCAAAAGACTCCTAGAATTGTCAATAAATTCAGCAATATCTGAGATTACAAAATCAATGTAAACAAATCAGTAGCATGCTTATATACTAACAACAGTCAAGTTGAACATTCACAACAGCTACGAATAAAATAAAATACTTCGGAATACACTTAACCCAGAAGGTGAAAGGTTTCTACAAGTCCAACTACAAAACACAGATGTAAGAAATTATAGATGATGCAAACAAATAAAATATATCTCATGCTCATAGACTAGGAGAATCAGCATTGTTAAATTTTCCTTACTGCCCAAAGTAATTTACATATTCAATGCAAATACTATCAAAATATCAATGTCATATTTCACAGATCTAGAAAAAATAATTCTATGCTTCATTTGGAATCAAAAAAGAGTTCAAATAGCTAATGCAATCTTAGGCAAAAGTAACAAAGCTGCAGGCATAACATTAACTGACTTCAAATTATACTATGGGGCTATAGTAACCAAAACAGCATGGTATTGGGATACAAGTAGAGAATAGACTGATAGAACTGAACAGAAAACCCAAATATAAAACCATCTATCTACAACTAACTTATCTGTGCCACAGCAGACAATAACATAGCTAACTGATGGGCATACATAAGCCCCAACTTAAGCATGATAAAAGGTATCCATGTAACAAAAACATTTATACCTCCTTAATATTAAAAAAAATTCTTTTTTTATGAAATTAAAAAAAAAATCTGCAGTGTGAGGAAGTTAAACACAAGGGCATATCATAAGTATGTGTGTATGTATGTATACATAGATATATAGTTCAGTCAACAAAGAATACATGTATGATGGTGGTCCCATAAGAATATAATATTGCTATTGCCCCATGACACAGCTGTTGTAATATGTTAGAGTAACGCATTGCTCATGTGTTTGTGGCAATCTTGGTGCAAACAAATATATTCTACTGCCTTCCAGTCATATAAAAATATAACCTAGACAATTATGTACAGTGCATAATACTTGATAATAAATGAGTAGATTAGGATATATGTATTTACCATACTATCTTTTATGGTTACTTCAGAGTATACTCCTTCTACATTAAGAAAAGCTAACTATTAAAAAGGCAGATCCTTCAGGAAGTATTTTAAGAGAAGTCATTATAACCAAAGTAGCTGACAACTCCATGCATGTTATTGCCCCCAAAGACCCTCCTGTGACACAAAATGAGGAGACAGAAGACAGTGACATTGATGATCTTGACCATGTGTAGACCTTTGTTAATGTGTTTGTGTCTTAGTTTTTAACAAAAAAAAAAATAAAAAGTAAAAAATTTTAAATTAAAAGCTAAAAATAGAAAATAACTTGTAAAAAATGTTATAAACAAAGGACATTTTTGTAAAATTGTATGTTTTTATGTTTTAAGCCATGTTATCACAAAGTCAAAAAGTTAAAAAAATTAAAGTTTATTAAGTTATAGTGAGTTTGCTAATTTATTATTGAAGAAAGAAAAATATTTTTATAAATTTAGTGAAGCCCATTGTACTCTCTTTATAAATTCTACTTTAGTGTGCAATAATGTCTTAGACCTTCATATTCACTCACTGACTCAGTCAGACCAACTTCTAGTCCAATAAGGTCCATCATTGTAAGTGTCCTACACAGGTGTACCATTTTTTTATTCTTTATGCCACATTTTTATTGTGCCTTTTCTATATTTAGATGTGTGCAAACACATGAACACTTACCATGATGTTATAATTGCCTTCAGTATCTACCAAAGTTACATGCTGTGCAGTTTTTTGGTGTAGGGGCAGTACCATGTAGCCAAGTATACAGTGGACTTTACCATCTTGTTTTGGGTAAATATATTATCGATGTTCACACAACAAAAAATTCATCAAACAACACATTTCTTAGAATCATTAAGCAAGTGAATAACAGTATATATGATTATTGAAAGACTTCAAAAGTATTTCAAATACTAAATTTCCCACAGTAAATGTGATATTATAAATTGTCTTTTATCCTTTTTTCCTTTATTTTGAAGTCAATTTATACAACTTTTTTCAATAGACTTTGCTTTATATCTCAGAAATCTTTGCCTAGTATAAGCTTAAAAAGTTTTTTTTAGAAATTTTCTTCTACACTTTTTATAATCTTACATTTTACATTGAGGTTCACAGTCCTTTTGGGATATATTTTTCATGTATACTGTGAAATTGTAATTTTGGCATATGGGTGTCCAATATTTTAGCATCATCTATGAAAAAATATTCTTTCCTTGCTAAATTTTTTCTTTCTTTTTTTTTTTTTTTTTTTTTTTTTTGTTTTTAGACACACCCTCAAACTTTAACACTGGGTAGAGTGCTGTGGCAAAACAACTCACAGCAAACAACAAATACAGGGCACGAGCAAGTCTCTTGTCTCCACCTCCCAAGTAGCTGGGACTATAAGCACCCGCCACAATGCCCAGCTATTTTTTGGGTTGCAGCTGTCATTGTTGTTTGGGGGGCCTGGGCTGGATTCGAACCCGCCAGCTCAGGTGTACATGGCTGGCGTCTTAGCCCGTTGAGCCACAGGCACCAAGCCTCCTTGCTAAATTTTTTACATTGTGCTTTAGAAAGCAATAAGACATTTCTGTGTATATCTATTTCCAGATTTTCTACTTTATTTTAGTTATCTATTGATCAATCTTTATACAAATACCACATTGTACCAATTATAGCAGATTTCAATAAGTTTTGAAATCTTTTATTGTCAGTATTCCAACATTGTTCATCTTTTACCAAGCTTTTTTGACTATTCTAGGTTCATATTAATTTTAGAATCAGTTTGTAAATTACAACAAAATGAATCCAAGGATTTGCACTTATATTTTCTTGAATCTAGACCATAATTTGGGAAATACTGAAATTTTAATAATATTACATATTCTGCCTCATGCACAAAATATATCTCTCCATTTATCTAATCTTCTGTAATTCTAATCAGCAATATATTGATGTTTAAGTGTATACATCTTGCACATATTTTGTCAAATTTATTTCTAAATATTTCATATTTTGATTGGAATTTTAAATACTTTTAAATTTTAATTAAGTTTAGGGTGGTGCCTGTGGCTCAAAGGAATAGGTCGCCGGCTCCATATGCTGGAGGTGGTGGGTTCAAGCCCAGCCCCAGCCAAAAACTGCAAAAAAAAGATAAATAAAATAAATAAATAAATTTTAATTAAGTTTAAATAATGAACTTTCATTTGTTTATTATTTACCTACACAGCTAGTATTTATATATTGATTTAGAATCTATAAACTTTCAAACTGCCTTATTTCTAGTAGGTTTTATTCTATATTCTATAGAATTTTCCATATAAAAATATTACTTTGTCTATTAATAACAACGATTTTACTTTTATCCATTAAAGTAGGGTTGTCTTATACTTCCTTTATTTGCCTTACTGCATTGATTAGAGCTTTTTTTTCAATATAAAATAGAAGTGAAAAAGTATATCCTTGCATATTGCTAGTCTTAGAAAGAACGCAGTTTTTCCCATTATAGTAGGTTAGCTATACATTTTTCCTAGATCCCAATTATGGTTGAGAAAAGTAATTGCCTTTTGCCCATGCTACAGAGGGTATTCTTGCTTCTCTTTCAAGTTGTGTGATTTCAGATTAATGGTGAATGCAAGGGAAAGTTCTTGGTCTTTCTTGTTCATTCCATCTTAGGAAGGGCTTGGCTTGTTAATGGGGCTTCGAGCTGGGAATTTCTCAGCATCTCTTACATTTCCCTGTAGTAGCCAAAGTCTATCCTGTATATGTGGTATGTACTGAGGAGAAGAAAATTCTCCAGCTTTCTACCAGTGATAGAGGAACTCTGTTTGACATTGTTGTAGGAATCCCAAACTCAAGAAGTTTTCCTGTCTTCCCAAGGGTATATGTGTTTTGCTTGTGACCTTCTACCAGAATCAATGGCTCTTTGCATGGGCAGTGGGAGTGAGTGGATTCTGCTCCTTAACCAGAGGTGGATGGGTTTTGCTTCTGCAAGTCTGAGAAGCAGTGAAGCGTTTCCTGGGCCCTGGTGACAAGAGTTCTTAATGCATTTTTACTCACTGGCGTAAGGCTTTTGCTTTATATTTTAAAAGTGTCCAGGGAAGTGGCCTTGTATTATGGCTGTCCTAGAGCAGGACCTATTTACCAAGGCATGGCTATGCTAACTAAGGTGGCTCTTTTCCTGACTTGACTTGAGCACCTGGAAGTGGCCTGTGGAAAAGAACTTTTGCATTCATTTGAACTTCATTTGTACTTTGGGCTTCTCATTTTTCATAAGTTGATAAACTGGTCCACACTCAGCCTTTAAAAGTACATCATCGCAGTTTTATCTGATCTCTTCTCACCCTCTTTTATGGTAGGCACTTTTCTTCTGTGCTGTCAAAGGTAAAGTTGCTTCTGTGTCCCATCACTTTTTTAGGGGTTTGTTAGTTTTTGGAATCCAAATCACTTAATTTCTTACAGCCTCAGATCCCCACTGTGTTCAAATATCATTGTGATTTTGTAAATTGTATGGATTTTTCTTACTGTGAATAAATGACTTTTTCCAGCTTTCAACATTTAATGCAGAAGGAGAATTCTAATTTTTATTTCAAAATATTCCGTTTAGTTGTAGTACAGAGTAAGTATTTTAAGGAAGTAAAATATCAGAAAGATTATTTGGAGGCCCAATTATTTAAGATATTGGTTATAGATAGAAGTCTTATTTTAAAGATAAAAATATTATAGGAGATAAGGTAGAAGTTTACTTTAAAAATGAATGTTTAAATGTTATTTCCCAATATTATTGGGCAAATAGATTCTATTTATCTTTCTGATCTATCATCATAAACTTTAAGTTTCCATCTCTTGATTCAAAATGCCTGTTCTTACTCCTTGTTTACGATTCTATATCAGCTAAGAGGAAAGAAGAAAGATGAAGAGGAATGAAACAAAAACATCATCTCTTTTAAAAGGCTTAACTCAAAAGTTGAACATATTCTTTCATTCTATTGGATAGAATTTAGTCATTTAACGATATTTGGTCTTAACTGGGAGTCCCGGCACCCTGGGAATTTAATATAGATGAAAAATAGATTGAAATGTAAGGGGGGAAATTTATCATTCCTTTTTATCCCTTTCTGACTATCCATATTCACCCTTTATCACACACAGGAAAACTATTCACAAATAACCAAGGAAGAAAAGAAAATAACAGTGTTCCTTATGATAATTACATCTACTTCAAAATCCAGGGTATATTTTCTAATGGTCTAGCGAAAATAAGCTTAAAATTATATGCATTCTTGAGCCAACTGGGCATATAATAATGAGGAAAGAACATAACAAAGTATATTATATGGGATGGTAACAATGATAATTGAACATGGCTCCATGAATAAATGATTTTGTTCTTTTTTTAATTTCAGAAAATTACAGGGGTACTAATGTTTTAGTTATATAAACTGCTTTTATACAGTTTGAATCAAAGTTATAGGAGGTTAGACAATTAAATTAGGTGAACTAAACCTAGACAAAGTGCTACACACCTCATTGCTGAATATCACTGTGTTCACCTTTGAACCATTTCCCTTGGCCCTCTGGCGACCATTGTGTGATTCAGCAATGAAGCATGCAGCCCTTTTTCTAGGATGAGTTCCCGAATTTAATTATTCAACCATGTAAGTTTGACCTTACTCAGATTGTGTGCATTGTACCCTTTAGGTGTGAATTTACCCCTTCTCTCTTGCCTCTCCCACCTGCTTGCTTTCCATTCAGTTTTACTGTCAAATGTGAAATGGGTGTTGATTAGTTCTAGGATAATAGTGAGTAATGTGGTGTTTGTTTTTCCATTCTTCAGACACTTCACTCAGAAGAATGGTCTCTCCTTCTACCCAGGTTGTTGTAAAGATATTGTTAGTTCACCATTTGTTTTTATGTCTGAGTAGTATTCCATGTTACAAATATTCCACATTTTATTAGTCTACTCATGTACTATTAGACATTTGGGTTGACTCTATATCTTTAGAATTGGAATAAACATTCAAGTGCCTGTGTCTTTTTGATAAAATGATTTTTTTTTTCCTGTGGGAAAATACACAGTAGTGGCATTTCTGGATCAAGTGGTAAGTCTACTTTTAGTTCTTTGAAGTATCTCCATGATACTTTGGAGTTGTACAGTTTGTAGGCAATCCCACCACTAGTGCATGAGTGTTTCTTCCTCTCCACACCCATGCAGGACTTTTCGTTTGGGGATTTCTTGATAAATGCCTTCATCACTGGCATTAGATGATACCTCATTGTGGTTTTTATTTGCATTTCCCTGATTAGAGATGTTGAACATTTTTTTCATATTGGCAATTAGTCTATTTTTTGAAAATCTTCTGTTCATGTTTTGTCCACTTTTTATGGGGTTGTTTAAATTTTTCTTGCTGGCTTGCTTGAGTTCTTTATAGATTCTAGTTATTAGCCTTTATCAGATGTATAGCATGCAAATATTTTCTCCCACTCTGTAGGCTATTTGCTACTCTACTAATTGTTTCTCTGGCTGTTCAAAAGCTTTTTAATATAATCAAGTCCTATTTGTTAATTTTTGTTGTTGCTGTGATATACTTTGGGGTTTTCTTTATAAATTATTTGCCTAAGGCAATGTTTATAAGAGTTTTTGCAACATTTTCTTCTAGAATTCTTACAGTTTCATGTCTTAGACTTAAGACTCTTATCTATTGGGAATTAATTTTGTGAATGGTGATTGGTGCAGATTCTGCTTCAATCTTCTACATATGGTTACTCAATTTTACAAGCATCATTTATTTAATAAGAATTCTTTTCCCCAGTGTATGTTATTATCTGCTTTGTTAAAGATCAGTTGGCAAAATGAGGATGGTTTAATCTCTGGGATCTCTGTTTTGATGCATTGGTCTATGTCTCTCTGTCTGTGACCTTACCATGCTGTTTTGGTTACTATACTTCTAGTAGTAGTATAGTATAGCTACTATGGTATAGTAGTAGTATAGCTTCAAGTCTGATAAAGCAATGCCTCCTATTTTGTACTTTTTGCTTAAGGTTGCTTTGACTATTAGGACTCTTTTATGCTTCCATAGAAAGTGCAGAATTATTTTTCTAGATCTGAGAAAGGTGACATAGATATTTTAATGGAGATTATATTGAATCTGTAGATGATTTTGGGTGGTACAGACATTTTAACAATGTCAGTTCTCCTGATCCATGGGCATGATATATTTTTACCTTTGTTTACATCCTCTCAAATTTCCTTGTACTAAAATCCTCCACTTTAAAAAATCACTCTCAACATTTCTAATCATAAAATGTTGAATCTAAATACTTGCTTGAATATAAAATCAGGTAATACATTTTTACTAAATAACCAACTTTTTTGGTATATTAACATGGTGTCTAATATACAAAGAAAATAATCAATGATAATTTTATGCTTGTGGCAAATTAAATAGTTTTATATGCTCTGTTAGTCTTATTCTGCAAGTCTACATACTTTTATATATATTGTTCATTAAATCATAGCTGTGTACATTAATGCAATTATGGGGTACAATGTGCTGGTTTTATATACCATTTGAAATATTTTCATCAAACTGGTTAACATAGCCTTCACCACATTTCCTTATTTATTGTGTTAAGATATTTATACTCTACACTTAGTAAATTTAACACGTACCCTTGGAAAATGCACCATAGTTGTGTTCCCATCAATTATCCTCCCTCCATCCAACCTCTCCTCTCCCCTCCCCTCCCTCTCCTCTTTCCCCTTCTTCTTGCACTATAGTTGGGTTATAGCTTTCATATTAAAGCTATAAATTGGTTTCATAGTAGGGCTGAGTACATTGGATACTTTTTATTTCATTCTTAAGATACTTCTCTAAGAAGAATATGTTCCAGTTCATGAAAGAGGTAAAGTCTCTATCTTTCTTTAAGGCTACATAATATTCCATGGTGTACATATACCATTTATTGATCCATTCATGGGTCGATGGGCATTTGGGCTTCTTCCATGACTTAGCAATTATGAATTGGGCTGCAATAAACATTCAGGTGCAAATATTTTTGTTGTAAAGTGATTTTTGGTCTTCTGGATATATACCTAGTAGAGGAATTGAAGGATAGAATGGCAGGTCTAAGATACCTAAGTGATCTCCAAACATCTTCCCAAAGGAACATATTAGTTTGCATTCCCACCAACAGTGTAGAAGTGTTCCCTTTTCCCACATCCATGTCAACATCTCTGGTTTTTGGATTTTGTGATGTGGACTTATCTTACTGGGGTTAGATGATATCTCAAAGTAGTTTCGATTTGCATTTCTCTGATGATTAAGGATGATGAGAATTTTTTCATGTATCTGTAAGCCATGAACCTGTCTTTTTCAGAGAAGTTTTTCTTCAAGTCACTTGCCCACCCTAAGATGGGATCACTTGTTCTTTTCTTGCTAATACGTTTGAGTTCTCGGTGGATTCTGGTAATTAAACCTTTGTCAGAGACATAACCTGCAAATATCTTATCCATTTTGAGGGCTGTCTGCTTGCTTTACTTACTGTGTTCTTGGATGTGCAGAAGCTTTTTAGTTTGACCAGGTGCCTAGTAATGCATTTTTGGTGTTGCTTCAATTGCCTGGGGGGGGGGGTCTTCCTCATAAAATATTTGCCCAGGCTGATTTCTTCAAGTGTTTTCCCTGCACTTTCTTCTAGTATTTTTATAGTTTCATGTCTTAAGTTTAAATCTTTAATCCAGTGAGAGTCTATCTTAGT
>CAUYRH010030172.1:0-38186 GCA_963574655.1 Perodicticus potto | reverse complement strand
CCACCTCCCAAGTAGCTGGGACTACAGGCGCCCGCCACAACGCTCGGCCATTTTTTGGTTGCAGCCGTCATTGTTGTTTGGCGGGCCCGGGCTGGATTCGAACCCGCCAGCTCAGGTGTACGTGGCTGGCGCCTTAGCCCGTTGAGCCACAGGCACCAAGCCTAAGTCCCTTCTTTACTTAGGATTTTTGGAAAACATCTTGCCCTTTTTCTGTCCTGGGATCCAATGCAGGGCCCCATACAACATTTAATCAGTACATCTCTAGATTCAAATGGGACAGTGTCTCTAACTCTACTTGTTTTTGATAACCTTGACAGCTTCAAGGAGGACTGGTTAGGTATATTGTAGAATGCTTCTTTATTGGAATTTTTCTGTTATTTTTCTCATGATTAGGAAGGGGTTATGGGCCATGAGGAGGAAGATCTCCGAGGCAAAATATCATTTTCATTACACTGTATCAGGAGTACATACCATCAACATAATCTATGACTATAGGTACAGTTTCTTCATCATAAAGTTAGTCTTATTTATTTATTTATTTATTTATTTATTTTTTTAGGGACAGAGTCTCACTCTGTTGCCCAGATAGAGTGCAGGGGAGTCAACATAGCTCACTGCAGCCTTGAATCCTGGGCTCAAGTGATCCTCCCGCCTCAGCTTCCTGAATAGCTGGGATTACAGGCTCAAGCCACTGCATTTCATTTGTTGGTTATGTCTTACTTTCCGGCACTAGGCAGGTCATTACATTTGATTTTCCTACAAATTCATTTGTATAGAATGGAAAAAGTAGTGGTCATTGACTGAAGAGATTTTGAGAACGACCAAACACCGACCAAACACCGTCTAGCATCTTCTTCCACATTCCTCACTAAGCTCCAGCTATGGTGACCTTCCTTGAGCACCCCAGACTGTTCCTGCCCCAGGGCTTGGTCTTTGCAGTGCCCTGTGCCTGGAATGTTTTTCCTGCCTGCTTCTTTTCATAATTTCAGGCTCTGCTCCATCTTCCCCTCCTCAAAGAAGCCCCTTCCCACTGCCCCAGTGAACCACTTCATTGTACCACTCTCTCAATATTTTATCCCAAGCTGAAATGATCTCTTTCACATGTATTTGTTCATTGCCTCTAAATGCAAGTGGCATGAGGACAGAAATGGCACTTGGCACCTACAATATTGTTCTTAAAAATTATGTTTGAGCAGGGCATAGTGGCTCACACCTATAGTCCCAGCATTGTGGGAGAGCCAAGGCAGGAGGGTGGCGTGAGGGCAGATACTCAAGACCAGCCTGAGCAAGAGTGAGACCCTGTCGCTACAAGAAAATAGAAAAATTAGCCAGGTGTGTTGGTGCATGCCCGTAGTCCCAGCCACTTGGGAGGCTGAGGCAAGAGGATGGCTTGCTTGAGCCCAGGATTGCACTGTTGCACTACAGGCCAGAGGACAGAGCAAGTCCCTGTCAAAATAAATAAATAAATAAATAAATAAGGTACTGAGTATGTAACACATTCAGAAATTTTTACCTGTTAGTAAGATTCAAGAAGTGTACACACAGGCAGAATTTGGCAGATGATTTTATGGGGTTCACACACTCTCCCAAGCCTAACCCTAAACTCCTAACCTACAAAACCTCTAAGTCATCCCTACACCCATCTACCCCCCTGCTTAACAACCATGGTCTGCCTAAAGAGTTAGGAGGTGAAAGCCCAAGGAGTCTCCAGGTGAGGGAGGAAAAGGGAGGCAGGGGCCGGGGAGGGGAATAGAGGGGCTGTAGGAAGGGCTACCCGGGCACACAGGAAGAGCCAGAATGTCTGAGCTGCCTGGGCCACAGGAACAGGCCCCCAGGGGCAGGTGGGTCCTCAATTCCTGCCGGCATGTGTGGGTGGGGAAGGTCCAGCCCAGCCAGGCGTTCCAGTCGGCCCAGTGTGGGGGCTGGGCCCAAAGAGGCCTCTGGCGCCCTGGGCAGGGGCACTGAGCCTAGCTCCTTCTTGCACACCTCTGGACACACCCTCTCTTGACCTTCACATCCTGCAGCCCCCTACAAGGGTGGAGTAAACATGTCCCCAGAGTGTCTGGGCGTAAGCTGCAGGTGTCTTTGTGAGGTTTGTCCTTGGGGTCCACAGAGGTCATGGGAATTTTCCCAGGAAAAGCAAACACCCGTGGGAGCTGGCAGGACACGCTAAACTCACAGAGGGGCAAAGCATGACAGACATACACTCTTCCCTGCCATGGATGTTTCCCCATGCCAGGAGCCCCAGATTCCCTCCAGTGCCACAGACAGGGGAAATTGAGGTCCAGTGAAGAAAAGACCTTGTTTCCATCTGTTATGCCAGAATACCGTGTCCTCACAGACCCCCAGGGAGCCGAATCCGATGCAAGAACAAAAGAGTTTTTATTATACAAACTCTGAGTTTGGGCCCTCGGTGGCCTGGACGCAGCAGGTCGCCGAAAGAGCCGCTAAGATAGGGCGGATCAGGTATTTATGAGGTTAGGGTATGGGAACAATGGGGCCGCCTCTGATTGGTCGGGGTCCTGTTACTATACCTTATTAGGATCAGCTTTGGTCAGACGAGGTGGCCGCTGTGATTTTTATAGCTTATCCGGGAACTGAGCTGGGCTATAGTATTCAAAATTGCCACCATTGGTTAAGATGGAGCCGCCTAGGCCCTGTGCCTCTTGGTCTTTCACATCCTCCAAGGGGATGGGGACAGGAGAGGGGCTTGTGTGTCATACACATGCACACGTGTGCTCAAACACATACATACTGGTCCCTTTGTGTGCCCACACCCACTCCTGTGTGGGTATATCCAGACAGGAGGGCCCATGCCCCAGTGCCCCACCCTCTGGGGCACCCCCACCCTTGCTCTGTCACACGCTCTGGACCATGAGATCCATACTACAAACACACAAGTACAATGTACATTGTGGGACCCTAGAATTTCAAGAAAGGGTTGGCTCGGGGGCCACCATCTGAGGTTGTGGGTCTAGGGCACTTGCAGGCTGTAGTGCCTTTATGGCTCATAGCATTTATTTATTATTATTATTATTATTATTAATTTTTTTTTTTGAGACAGAGCCTCAAACTGTCACTGCCGTGGCATCACAGCTCACAGCAACCTCCAATTCCTGGGCTCGAGCGAGTCTTCTGCCTCTACCTCCCAAGTAGCTGGGACCACAGGCGCCCACCACAACGCCCAGCCATTTTTTGGTTGCAGCTGTCGTTGTTTGGCAGGCCCGGGCTGGATTTGAACCTGCCAGCTCACGTATACGTGGCTGGCGCCCTAGCCCATTGAGCCACAGGTGCCGAGCCTATTTTTTATTATTTTTTAAGAGACAGGTATGCTTAGGCTAGAGTGCAGTGGCTCAATAATAGTTCACTATAACCTCAAAGTCCTGGGCTCAAACAATCCTCCCATCTCAGCCTACTAAGTAGCTATGACTACAAGTGTGCACCACCACATCCAGCTAAAATTTTCATTTTTTGTAGAGATGGGGGTTCGAGGGGATTCCAGGCTAGTTTCTAACTATGGACTCAAGTGATTTTCCTAAAGTGCTGCGATTACAAGTATGAGCCACCAAGTCCAGCCTCATAGCATTTATGTAGTCAAGAAAACACTGATTGTCGGGCAGCACCTGTGGCTCATCAAGTAGGGTGCCGGCCCCATATACCGAAGGTGGCGGGTTCAAACCCGGCCTTGGCCAAACTGCAAAAAAACAAAAAAATAGCCAGGTGTTGTGGCGGGCGCCTATAGTCCCAGCTACTCGGGAGGGTGAGGCAAGAGAATCGCCTAAGCCCAGGAGTTGGAGGGTGCTATGAGCTGTGTGACGCCACGGCACTCTACCAAGGGGTGAGAAAGTGAGACTCTGTCTCTACGAAAAAAGAAAAAAAGAAGAAAACACTGATTGTCATGTATATGTACGTGTGAGTAGACTGAAATCTCCTCTGTAGTTGTAAATGCACAAACTTACAGTATATTCCCTTAG
This sequence comes from Perodicticus potto, assembly GCA_963574655.1. Classification (NCBI taxonomy): domain Eukaryota; kingdom Metazoa; phylum Chordata; class Mammalia; order Primates; family Lorisidae; genus Perodicticus; species Perodicticus potto. The sequence continues at coordinate 34,212 of CAUYRH010030172.1, read as the reverse complement.
ACAGAATTCAGCCACCCACCAGGACTCACTCATGTCATAAATATACAAACGCATCTTGATGACTTAAATACTTCTACACACATGAAAAGGCATTCAAAGCACAACTACTCACATATGTATGCTTACACACACAACCATGGTCATATACTCAGATTCAGACACATGCAGACACCCACAAATGCACTCACACACAGAGATTCAGATACTCAGTTTACATTTAGAAAACAGGTAACTTATACACATGTGCACCTTGTCACTTTGTAAGCCTAAGTAAATGCTCACACACAGAGCCACACAAATATCCAAAAATTCACACAGATAAAGATCTGACATTCACACTAACACAAACGCTTGTGCATTCATGATTACACACAGCTAAGAGGCATGCATATTGACACAAAAACACAATGGAATACACAAATATTAAACAAATATCCACAAATAGGGGCTTATACTTTGCAAATATGCTCAGCAACATCCATACAACTGCACTCATGTACACACATACCTATACTCATAACGCGTTCACATACACACCTCCATACTAATGCAAACTATCAGATTCCTACTACACACAAATGTATTTACTCACACAAATAAGCGATTGCTGGATAAATACGTGCACTCACACTCTCATGAATGCATTCAGAAATAGGCATTATTGTACACACTTATGCCCAATTTCACAGTTTACACAACCTGTCATTCTCAGGCTGACATCATGTACTCAAACTCACAAATGCACTCATATGTAAACACACATATATGTCCCCCAATACATTCAGAAACTGTTGCTAACATCCACAAATCCCCATGCACACAACCACATTCACATAGTCATATGCAAATCCAGTTGAACACAAATACATCCTCACCTGCACACAATCAGAGCTCTTCCCCAACACTGCAGACACCACAAATACACAGACATTTACAAACACATCCAGTTATAGCCATGCAACCACACCCATAGCCACAGTCTCACTCCTGCACAAAAACTCATACTTGAAATTTCTCTCCAGTACTCCTGCTTTGACAGAGAGATCAATCACACTCCCTTTCACAACAGATACAGAAACACACATATTCATATCCACGCATAAAACAAGTACACACACATTGACCACTTCTATCTTCAGGATACAGATCCTTGTACACGCACACGTTAAAAACACGGACCCACACCCCTTCACATACACATGCGCTGTCACACTCACGCCCAGATACGCACATGTAGACACCCTCCAGTACACTGGGTCATCACCACCCAAATACGTTCCGAGATGTACTCAGATAGGAAGAGGCACACATTCTTGTGGCCATCACGAACGCAATCAGAAACAGGTGCATGCCTCTGGGTCAAGCATTGCAAACTCGCACAGGTGTCCTGTGCCTAAGGGGCTGGACACTGCAGCTCTGCATACACGTTCACTGACAGAGGGTCCCTAATCCTGTCCAGGGCCCCAGGCGCGCGCGCGCACAGTCAATCACATGCGCGCACACGAACTCTCAGCCGCAGCCTCCCCCCGCGATCGCCGCAGCCCCGGCCTGCCCTACCCCGGGCTCCCGACGGCGGGGGGTCTGGACCCGCGAGTGTGCACCCCGGGGTCCAGTCCGGGTCCGGGGGCGGGCGCACCTGGGCTCCGCCCCGGGGCGGGACCGACGCAGCGTCGCCAGCGCGAGCGGCCGCACCTGGCTCAGCGGCAGAGGCGGCGGCGGCGGCGGCGGCGGGCTCGGCCGGGACACCAGCGCGGCGCAGCCCAGCCTTGCCCAGCCCGAAGGAGGACCCGGCGGCCGCAGCCCCGGCGCCGCCATGGTGGAGGCGGCGCCCCCCGGGCCCGGGCCGCTGCGGAGGACCTTCTTGGTGCCCGAGATCAAATCGCTGGACCAGTACGATTACTCGCGGGCCAAGGCTGCGGCCAGTCTGGCTTGGGTGCTGCGGGCCGCATTCGGAGGCGCAGGTACCCGGCCCCGGGGCGGCAGGTGCGGGGGGCGGGGCGCCGGGCCCGGAAGGCCGGGGCGTGGGAACAATAGCGCCAGCCGCCGGGGGTCCCCGGGCCCGGGTTCCCTGCCATTCCGGGCCTCTGGGCTTCCTGCTCGGCTCGGGCTGGGCCGTGGACTTTGCCCGCTGGGCTGTGGGAGCGCGGTGGGGGGAGGGCTGGCGGCCCAACCGCGCTCGTGGACCTGGGCGTCCGAGCCCCCAGGTGAGCAGGGCGGGGTCTGGGAGCCGGGTCGGGTCTCCCAGTGCAGGCCTCCGGGTTCCCGCCTCCCGCACACTCCCCTCCTACAGGGCCTTCCCTTGCATGCCCTCCCCTTTGCACGCTCACATCGCGCCTGCGAGGACCCCTTCGCCCCCTCCTCCGGTCCCCGGCCTCGCCACGGGGCCTTAAACGCTCGGGTCCACGAGTCCCCGGCGCGGGACACACACCCGGCGTTGGCCCTGCCGGCGCTGCGGGCGGCGGCTGGGTAGCTCTGAGAAGCCCCTCTTTCGCCTCCATGGCCCAGCCAGCGGCTGGCAGCTGGGACTTACTCCCTTATTTTACTGAGGAGATGGGCAAGCACAGTAGAAGGAAAATGGCTTGTCCAGGACCCCACAGGAGTGGAAGCCCCTTCTGCAGGATTTCGCCCTAATATTAAGGCCGATGCTCCACTTCCTCTCCAAAGCCCGCATGGGCTGGCTCCCACTCTTGTCGCCCCAATGGGGCGCATGCCTGTGGTTCCCCAGGATTAGAGGCCCTGAGCACGCTCAATCCCAGCCTTGGGCAGCTCCGTGGCCCCAGGCCAGAGCTGGAAGTCAGGGCCTGGCCTTGAAGAAGACAGGGTTTAATTAAGGTCTGGGCCTTCCTGGGGGAAGCCGTGGGGGAGGACGTCCTTCCCTTCCCACTCCTCTGCCCATTGGTCTTAGCACCAGCTGGGCACAGCCCATCCCCCCTCTCAGTGGCCTTCCTAGATCAACCTGTTCTGGGTGTGGGTCTCCTGGTTCCGCCCAAGCCTCAACCTTCCTCTTTCTTTCACTCTTTCTTTCTGCACCCTTCCATGTGTGTGGCCCATGCTGAGGCCTTGCCTCCACCCCAGGATTTGCTTGAGGAAGAAAAGGATTGGGATATGGGACCCAGGGCTGCCCCGGCTCCCCACATACAAGGTTATGAGCCCATAGCTCAACTTTGGGAGTCAGAGTTGAGTTTGAGTCCTACCTCCTCCAGAATGTGGACAGATTATCCCAATTTACTGAGCTATAAAAGAAGGCATTCATGCATTTATTTATCCATGTCCCATATGTTTGTGGGTTACTTACTATGTGCCAGGGCAGGACTCGGGTGATTGAGATCTCAGTATGTTCTTTGCAAAGTTGCTGGAAGGTATGTCAGAAGCAGTGAATACAGGATCCTTCATGTTGTGTCCGGCACAGAGTGCATGTTGAACAGATGCTCACATTTGCTGCTGGTGTGAATCTGGTGGTATTTTTATGATTTAATAATAGTAATATCATTACCACCTGGCCAAGAGATAGAGCGGAAGTTACCATCCCATTTTTCAGAAAGAAAAGTTCCTTGGTGGGGTTTATAAAATCCTAGTCCCTTGATTCACCCAGTGTCTGCTCTCATTGACACAGTTTCCTCCACTGTATGACACCTTGCAGTGGCTGAGGGTGAAGTTCAATGTGTCCCCCATCTGCCTCCTCTGAAAAGGGGGTGCTGAAGGAAAGGGGGAGCAGAGACCTGGCAGATTCATGAACTCTGGGACTATTGACAAGTGCCTATCATGTGCCAGGCTGGTTCCGGGCACCCAACGTGTAGAGGAGGGGAGAGTGGATATGGCAGAGGGGGATGGGCATGAAACCAGATCCTCACTGCTTAAAGTGATAAGGTCTGTGGTGTGGAAGCAAAGGGGGGCAGATCTGGAGGGAGGACATTCTTTTTTTTTTTTTGAGACAGGGTCTCACTCTTGTTGCCTTAGGCTAGAGTGGTGTCATTATAGCTTACTGCAACCTCCAACTCCTGGTTTTAAGCAGTCTTCCTGCCTCAGCCTCCCAAGTAACTGGGATTTCAGGCATGCTTCACTACCACTCCCAGCTATTATTTTTTATTTTTAGTAGAAATGGGGCCTTGCTCTTAATCAGCTGGTCTCAACTTCCTGAGCTCAAGCAATCCTCCCTCCTTGGCCTTTCAGAGTGCTAGGATTACAGGTATGAGCCACTGCACCTAGTCGGGAGGACATTCATGAAATCTTACAGAGAGGGAAGAGAAGGCTCCCCAGAAGAAAAAGAGTCTAGGTCTTTAAGGATGTGTAGGAGTTTGCCATGGAGAACAGATCATGTGTGCAAAAGCCTAGAGTGTGGACCAGCAGGGAGTTCTCAGAGAAGAACATGCAGTTCCCCATGGTGGCTGTGGGAGGTGGGAGATTAAGGAGGCTGGTAAGATTGATGAAGGCCTCTCAGGCCATGGGTGGGGATCTGAGGGTACTAGGGAGCCGTGGAGGTATTTGAGGACTGACAAGATCAGGTATGCATTTGCCCCATGGGAATAGTGGAAGACATAGTTTTGGTGGCCCAGAGGCACAGGTATGAAAGGCTGGGCAGAAATACAGGCAGATGGGCTCAGCAGAACACACCTTGGAGATAAGATTAAGAAAAGGTTCTAGGCCAGTGCTGTGGCTCACACCTGGAATCCTAACACGTTTGGAAGCCAAGACAGGAAGATTGCTTGAGGTCAGGGGTTTGAGACTAACTTGGGCAAGAGACCGACCTCTCTTCTATAAAAAATAGGAAAAGAAGCTGGGTATGGTGCTGCACACCTATAGTCCCAGCTACTCAAAGGCTGAGACTGAAGAATCAATTGAGCCTAGGAATTTGGCTGCAGTGAGGTGTGATTGTGTCACTGCGCTCAAGCCTGGTGACAGTGCAAGATCTCATCTAAAAAATACATAAATACAGACACTCTGGATTTCAAATACTTAGTTCAAAAAATAAGATGTGAAATACCTCATTAATAGTGTTTTGTTGTTGTTGTTGTTTTTTGAGACAGAGTCTCACTATGTTGCCCTCAGTAGAGTGCTGTGGTGTTACAGCTTACAGCAACTTTAAACTCTTTTGGGCTTAAGCAATTCTAATAGCTAGGACTACAGGTGCCTGCCACATTGCCTGGCTCTTTTTTTGGTGCAGTTGTCATTGATGTTTAGCTGGCCCAGTCTGGGTTCAAACCCGCCACCCTAGGTGCATGTGGTTGGCACCATAACCACTGTGCTATGGGCATTGCCCATTAATAGTGTTTTTATATTGATTACACATTGAAATATTTTGGATATATACTGGGTTGAATAAAATACATTTCTAAACTCATGTTAGTTTCTACTTTTTTTTTTTTTTTTTGAGACAGAACCTCAAACTGTAGCCCTAGGTAGAGTACTGTGGCATCACAGCTTACAGCAACCTCCAACTCCTGGGCTTAAGCGAGTCTCCTGCCTCCACCTCCCAAGTAGCTGGGACTACAGGCACCTGCCACAATGCCTGGCTATTTTTTGGTTGCAGCCATCATTGTTTGTCAGGCCCAGGTTGGATTTGAACCCGCCAGCTCAGGTATATGTGGCTGGCGCCTTAGCCGCTTGAACCACAGGCACCGAGTCAAATATATATATATATATATATTTTTTAAGAGACAGAGTCTCACTTTATTGCCCTTGGTAGAGTGCCGTGGGGTCACAGCTCACAGCAACCTCCAGCTCCTGGGCTTAGGTGATTCTCTTGCCTCAGCCTCCCTAGTAGCTGGGACTACAGGCACCCACCATAATGCCCGGCAATTTTTTTATTACAGTTTGGCGGGGCCGGGTTTGAACCCACCACCCTCCGTATATGGGGCCAGCGCCCTGCTCACTGAGCTACAGGCACCACCCAGTTTCTACATTTTTAATATGGCTACTAGAAAACTTAAAACTACATAAGTGAGCTCACTAGGTTTCTATCAGAGCACTGCTCTGCAGTAAATGTTCAATGAACATTTTATGGTATAGGGCAATGGTTCTCAACTGGTGAGAGTTTTGCCCCTTAGGAGGCCATGCTATTTTTGGTCATGCTACTGGCATCTAGTGAGTCGAGATCAGGGATTTTGCTGAATATCCTGCATTGCACAGGACAGCATTCTTCCAACATGAAGAATTCTCCCAAATCCCAACAGTGCCAAGGTGGAAGACCACTGGTATAGAATAAGTGCTTGATAAATATTATTGACTCACCCGGGGCAACAAAGCAAGATGCTAGTTGTGGTGGCACATGTCTGTATTCCCAGCTATTCAGGAGGCTGAGGCAAGAGGATTGCCTGAGCCTAGGAGTCTGAGGCTACAATTGGCTATGATTGTGCCACTGCACTATAGTGTGGGTGACAGAGTTGAGATCCTGTCTCAAAAAATCAAAATGCTAGCAATCAGTAGGCCTAGCTCACATGTTTTCATCTTGAAGGCCCTGAGAAGTATAGCAGTAAAGAAAGTTGATTTTGCTAATAGGAGCAGGAAATGCTTGGGGCCTATATTCCAGTGGGGTTGGGGGTGGGGTGAGCAGGGGAGGTAGGCAAGAGGGTTTGGATTTGGAAGATGCCAGGAGGTTGAAACCAGAGGACTGACTGCATGTGGGATTTGAGGGTAAAGAGAGAGAAGTATGCTGATTCCTTACTGCAGGACAAGAAGGAGGAGCAGGAATAAAGGTAGATGCAGAGAGTTGTGGAGATGTGGGGGGTCTGGGGGAGGGCAGTGGCATTCTTGGCCCAGCCTGGTGGGTGGTGCTTGAGAGGAGAAGCCAGATGCAGTAGGTGCAGTCCTCAGATAGCCACTGAAGCTGTCCTAGGGTAGGGCATTTCCACGCACAAGGAGATGCCAGAGGCCTCTGGAAGGTTTCTGGAAGGAGGTGCTGGGCATAGAGCCCAGGAGAAATGTCCCACACATTGGTGCTGGGGACAAAGCTGGAAGCAAGGAGAGCAGAAGCCAGGTCAGGGAGGCTGAGGAAGGGATGAGGGGGTGAGGTTGAGGGGACAAGCAAACTGGAAATCACTTTTCTTCAAGGAGCTTAGCTGAGGGCTGCAGAAAGAAGGCACAACTCTGCGTGGGAGTGGGACTGTTAAGTGGGAAGGTCAAGTGTGGTTTTGGGGGGTGGAGAAGGAGCCAGGGCAGAGAAAAGACAGAAGGCAGGCAAAGATGCCTAGGTCCTCCTGTCTGAGGTGTTTCTTGGGAGGCTGTCTGTGAAGAGGGATACCTGGGGAAGGTGTGGTCTTTGGGGCCACATTCAGTTTCATTGTGAAACACAAAAGACTCTCCCCCATTCCTTCAAGTACAGAAACCCAATGTTCAAAACAGCTGGGCTGACTGGAGCTGGAATTCAGCACCTTCTCCCTGACCTCCCGACATCTTCCTGCCTCTCTTCTCTCCACTCTTGGGTCCTGTTCCAGGCTCTGCCCCCACCATCCAAGAAGGCTTCCTTAGGCCTCTTTCCACCATCTTATTCAGGGGTTTCCTGGCTGTTCCTCTAAACCCCACCTCTCTGTGTCCTCAGCCATTACCCTCCCACCCCCAGCTCAGTCACTGCCCTTTCTGTTCCATTTCTCCCCTCAGACCTCATCAAGGTTCTGGGTACCTCCCTCTCTTGTCTCCCACCTCCTCCCTTCAGTCACCAAGTCTAGGTTACACTTAACCTAACTCTCTCAAAGGTCCCATTGAGCAGGGCACCTCCTCAGTTCCACGCCCTGCCTGCCAGTTCCCCACTCTTCATAGCTCCTTCTACCCCGACCTGTACTGGAGAGAGGGTGTCCAGTTTGCTGGGTTTGAATCTCTGCCTCACAGGTGTTGAAGAGCTGTGTGGCCCGAGACAGGGTACTTTCCCTCTCTGTGCCTCAGTTTCCTTCTATGTATAGTGGAGTTACCAATTGTGCCCTATCTGCTTCCTGGAGTTGATGCAAGGCTTAGTCTAAATCCAGCCAGGGCAGAAAGCAGGGCTGGCTTTCTGGAAATCACTTCCAGAAAGTGATCACTTAGGCTTTGTGGGTGGCTATCTGAGGAAGCGCCCAGTGAGGAGGCTGTTGTCATTGAAGTTATTGTTGCTGTATTTCCGTGGGACCTACGACACCCCATCCAGCCGGCCTGGGGTAAAGGGAAACCTCTCTCCCCTACCTGCTGGTCTAAGTCAACCATCTCCCAGAAGTATTCTCTCCCACTTCCCAGCCTTGGCAGTCTCTTCTACCTGGGACACCACCACCACCCTTTCCTCTGCCGACTCCTGCACACCTGCGCGTTTCTCCCTTCTCGGTGCCGTCCTCTCTAGTCCAGATGCCCCCTTAATAAGGGTCATGTGATTGTGTGTGTTGTGTGGGGGGGACGTATCTGGTGGCCCTGACCCCACGGTGTTTCACCTACCTGCCCTCACAGAGCACGTGCCCCCAGAGCTGTGGGAGCCCTTCTATACGGACCAGTATGCACAGGAACACGTGAAGCCCCCAGTGACGAGGCTGCTGCTCTCAGCCGAGCTCTACTGCCGGGCCTGGCGCCAGGCACTGCCACAGCTTGAAGTACCCCCCAGCCCCTCTGCACTGCTGGCCTTGCTGGCACGGAGGGGCACGGTGCCCTCACTACCCGAACATCCAGTGCGTGAGGCAGACCTGAGGCACCAGCCCATTCTCATGGTAAGCCACGCCTCTGCCAGGTAGGCCCCACCCCTGCCTGGTAGGGTCTGCCTACCAGGCCTGGCTCCTCCCCTCAAGCACCGCCCACCAAGCTGGGCCCTTGTGAAGCTCTTCCCACGAGAAGGCTGCCTTCCTCCTCTCAAGCTCCACCCATTAACCCTAGCTCCTCCCACCAGGCCTGGCTCCTCCCCTCAAGCGCCTCCTAACTAGGTGTGTTTCTCTCAGGCCCTACCTATTAAGCCAGGGTCCTCTCACTGGGCTTGGCGCCTCCTCTCAAGCTCCACCCACCAGGCCTGGCTACTCCTCTCAAGCCCCGCCCAATAAGCCTAGTTTATCCCTCTGGACCTGGCTCTTCCTCTAAAGTACCACCACCAGGCCTGACCCCTCCCTAAGCTCCACCCACCAAGCCTACCCCGCCTCCAAGTCTGGCTTTCTAAAAAGGTGCTACTCTGTTCCTTGAGGAACACAGCCCACCCTATCGTCAGGCTTAGTTTCTTACCCAGGCTAGCTTGAGTAGCTCTCCTACCAGGCCTGGCTCCTCCCTCATTTCCCCCACCCATGTCAAGCCTCTCCACCTCCACATTCTACCTCTTCTCTGACCCTTGGAGGCTGAGGGGAGCCTCCACCCTGCACTTGCCCCCACAGGGAGCCCACTTAGCTGTCATCGACGCCCTCATGGTTGTCTTTGCCTTCGAGTGGACAAAGACGCTGCCGGGTCCCTTGGCCCTGACCAGCTTGGAGCACAAGCTCCTTTTCTGGGTGGACACGGTAGGTGAGGTTGGACCAGGATAGGGTGGGACAACCCTGCTTCCCAAGCATCACCCAGTGACCAGAGCACTGACCTTTCCATGCATCCCCAGACCGTCCGACGACTGCAGGAAAAGACGGAGCAGGAAGCTGTCCAGCGAGCTTCCTCCGGAGCCCCCACAGATGGAACGGCCTCATCTCAGCCCTCGGTGAGGCTAGGGCATGGGACAGAAGGACACATGACGGAGAGAGCTGGGTGGGCCGGGCAGAGCTGTGCCTGACAGCCATTTCTGAAGTGGGGGGCGGAGGTGACACTCTTCTTTTCCTTTCTTCCCTTTTCTCCCTCTCTCTCTGTGCTGTCCCCTGTGCCGGCGCCCACTGCCCTCTGCCCTCCTCTCTGCCTCTCTGGCGTCAGTGCCCCACACGCTGGTACTGGAAGCTGGTTCCTGTAAGTGGGGCTGTCTGTCTGCCCCGTCTGCCTGCCCTGCTTGTTGCTGTTTTTGCCAGCCTGTCTGCACCCTCTTCCACCTTTCCCCACCTGTGAGCAAAGGAAGTTGGATCCCAGCCCTGAGGGCCAGAGAGAAACCCCTCTGTGAACCAAGAGAATGGTAGAGTCTTGGCCAGTAACTGAGAAGGCAGATCCCTCCCCAGTGAGCTGAGAGGGTGAACTTCTCTTCCCATGAATCAAGAGGGCAAACCCTCTCCATTCCTGTCAACTAAGAGGGCAAGACCCTCTGAGTTTGTCCCACTTAGTTGAGGTGGAGAGACTCCCAATATTTCTGAAGGGGGCCCCCAGCCCATCAGGCTCATGGAAGAGATCTGCCTAGCTGAGAGGAAGGCCCTGAAACCCAGAAGATGGAAGAACCCTCCTAACTGATAGCCCTACCTTCACTGAGGAAAAGTCCCATTTTGGGGAGGAGGCCTTTCCCTAAAGCTAGAAGTTTGACTCTCTCTCGTCCCATAGTTAGCTGTGTGACTTTGCACAAATGTCTAAACCTCTCTGCTTCACGTGAATTATTCCTGCAGTAGATAAGCAAGGAAAAAGTAGGGGAAGTTTTGGGGTTGGCTAGGGATCCCCTCCTTTGCTCACTCCTTTCTCCCACCTTGGGGACCTGAGTTGGGGGGAGGTTCTGCCTGCCTGCTTCCTCTGCGTCCTCTCCCTGAGAGCTGAGGGCCTGTATCTTTTGTGGGAGGAGTATTCCTTGCATAGGAGGCTGCTCTCTGGGGCTGGGAGGAGCTGGGGTCCCAAAAGCCAGCCAGTACATAGACAGGGAGCTGGATGGCCAGAGCTCAGGACCAGGATCAGTGAGGGCCACCCCCTCCCTCGGAGGTGGGCTTGGGGGCCCAGCAGGTCACCACCCCTCTGCCCTGCTGATGGCTGCTCCTCTCCCCCCAGCACGCAATTGCCTTCTGTTTGAAGGAGTCGGGGAGCAAACCCCCCATGGTAACGTATTCCCCACCCTGGGGTTCCAGGAGTCCCTGTCCCCAGCCCCCTGCTGCTGGCCTGGCTGTTCCAAGATACCTCCTCTGCCTCTTGCTGCTGTCCCTCCCTTGCTCCAGGCTGGCCCTTCACTCTGGCTCAGGGACCCTCAGCTTCCTGCCCCCCTCGTGACGGAAACCCCAGGCCTCCCCGCCCAGCCTGCACGACCACTGACCTGGGGAGCTGGCCTGTCCACTCACCTGACCTGCCTTCCATTTGCAGATCCGATACCGGAAGGACCGTGCTGTGGCCCGACGTGCACCGTGCTTTCCAACCGTGACTAGCATCCAGGACCTGGCCAGTGGGGCCGCACTGGCCGCCACAATACACTGCTATTGTCCCCAGTTGTTGCGCCTTGAGGGTAAGTGAATGGGCCTGGACCAGACCCCATCCTGGTGAGACAGAAGACCTATGTTGCAGCCTTCAGGCCTCTGTCCCCTGGTCTGCACAATCAGTAATGATGTGGTGGTTATGGATGCAGCTTTCAGAATCAATAGAAGTGGGTTTGCATTTTTTTCCCCCAGTTAGCTGTGTGACCTCACCCAAGTACCTAAACGTCTCTGTGCTTCATAGAATTCATTCATTCCTGCAGCAGAGAAAAGGCATTGAGAGCAGACTTGATGCCAGACCCCATTTTTATAGGTGCCAAGGATCCAGCCAGAACAAATAGAAACACATTCCTGACCTCACAGGCGACTAGACCATTCTGGTTGTCTAGTTCTAGACATTAAGTTTATCCAGAAGTACCTTGTGGATGTTAAGTGTTCTGAAGGGTAATAGGTGGTCAGGAAGAGCTTTTGGAGTTTAGTTCTTGGAGAATAGTGTTCCAGAAAAAAATGCAAAGGCATGAGAACATTCTACTATGGTGTCCACCTCTCAGTGGGCAGCTGGCTAAGGCTCAGCCTGTAGGAGGTCCTCTCTGGGCCCTGTACCTTCTTCCTCATAGAGTCAACCAGACATTCTGTCCCTACAGAGGTATGCCTCAAGGACCCCATGTCTGTGGCGGACAGCCTGTACAACCTCCAGCTAGTGCAGGACTTCTGTGCCTCCCGCCTTCCGCGTGGCTGCCCACTTTCCCTCGAGGACTTGCTGTATGTCCCACCACCGCTCAAGGTGAGGCCATAGTGGGGCCTCATGGGCCAAGGTTCCAGGGCTGGGTGTCCTGTTGGGTGACCCTTCTTCCTGCCTCCAGGTGAACCTGGTGGTGCTGCTGGCAGAGATGTTCATGTGCTTTGAGGTGCTCAAGCCGGATTTCGTGCAAGCCAAGGACTTGCCTGATGGTCATGGTGAGGTCTGGGCCTGAGGTCTGGGTGAGGGTTGGTGGGCCAAGCTCTTCCTGATGCCCTTCTCTGTGCTGCAGCTGCCTCCCCCCAGGGCACCGAGGCCTCCCCATCTCACAATAGCGGTGGCGGCAGCAGGTAGGGTCTCTCTACATTGGGAGAATCCCTAGCACCATGAGGGGCTCCTCTTTCTCTGGGCTAGACACTGGGCAGTGCTGGGGGATGCCCCTCTCCCCACCTTTGGGGAGAGGTAAGGGATGCTAGGGGTCTTGAGGCTGAGATGCATCTCTTGGCAGTTCTCCTGTCTTCAATTTCCGCCACCCACTCTTATCCCCGGGAGGCCCCCAGTCTCCGCTCCGAGGATCCACAGGTGAGGAGAGGGCTGGCTTCTGACACTGGGAACCTCTACCCAAAGATGGCCCCAGCAGACCCCATGTTGTCTTCTGTGACCCCTCCTTTGGGTCCCAAGGTGATCCCCACAATGACTCTATAGCACTCCTTAGTGATATTAGAAACCTCTGGTCTGCCTAGACCACATAATGACCCATCAGTGACTCACCCAGTGACCTTGCAGAGGTTGCCCCTAGACCCTGACCAACCCCACCCAGGGTCCCCAGGATTCCCATAGCAACCACTCACCCCTCCCCAGGCTCTCTGAAGTCCTCCCCATCCATGTCCCACATGGAAGCCCTTGGCAAGGCCTGGAACCGGCAGCTCAGGTGAGTGCACCTCCAGGGCTGGGCTAGCAGTGGAGCAGGCCAGGGTAGGGTGAGGCTGAGGCTGGTCCCAGCAGCTGAACCCTCCCTCTGGCTGCCCAGCCGTCCACTCTCCCAGGCTGTGTCATTCAGCACCCCCTTTGGCCTGGACAGCGACGTGGATGTCGTCATGGGAGACCCCGTCCTCCTACGCTCAGTCAGCTCAGATAGTCTGGGGCCTCCCCGTCCCGTGCCAGCCCGGACCCCGACCCAGCCGCTTCCAGAGTCCGGTGACCTGCCTACCATTGAGGAGGCCTTACAGATCATCCACAGTGCTGAGCCCCGGCTGCTCCCAGACGGGGCTGCTGATGGCAGCTTCTACCTCCACTCTCCAGAGGGACCCTGCAAGCCAGCCCTGGCCTCCCCCTACCTGCCCGAGGGAGCCTCCAAGCCACTGTCCGATGGGCCTACCAAAGCACCCATCTACTTGCCGCACCCTGAGGCCCCCTCAAAACTGTCTCCCTGCCTGGTGGGGGAGGTATTGAAACCGTCTGCCCCCTCTGAGGAGTCCCCGAAGGCAGTGCCTTCGTCCCCAGCAGCCCCCAACCCTGATGTGAAGATGACCAGCTTTGCTGAACGCAAGAAGCAACTGGTGAAGGCGGAGGCTGAGGCTGGAGCAGGTTCCCTTATGTCCAACCCGGCCCCACCTGATGCCCTGAGCTCAGAGATGAATGAGCTTGGAGCCCGGCTGGAGGAGAAACGCAGGGCCATAGAGGCTCAAAAGCGTCGGATCGAAGCCATCTTTGCCAAACACCGTCAGCGACTGGGCAAGAGTGCCTTCCTGCAGGTGCAGCCCCGGGAGGCCTCAGGAGAGGTGGATGTGGAGACAGAGTCTGGCCCGGTTCCTGCTGGGGAGCGGCCAGCAGGCGAGGGCCAGGGCGAACCAACCTCGAGGCCCAAGTCAGTGACCTTCTCCCCAGAGCTGGGCCCAGTGCCCCCCGAGGGGCTGGGGGAGTACAACCGAGCAGTCAGCAAGCTGAGTGCTGCACTAAGCTCACTGCAGCGGGATATGCAGAGGCTCACAGACCAGCAGCAGCGGCTCCTAGCCCCGCCCGAGGCCCCTGGACCTGCCCCACCCCCTGCTGCCTGGGTCATTCCCGGCCCCACAACAGGGCCCAAAGCTGCATCCCCCAGCCCTGCCCGGCGCGCCCCAGCCACCCGACGCAGCACTGGGCCGGGGCCAGCCCCGACACCTCGCAGCCCGAAGCATGCGCGGCCGGCTGAGCTGCGGCTCACACCCCTGACCAGGGTGCTCACGCCACCCCATGATGTGGACAGTCTCCCCCATCTGCGCAAGTTCTCACCTAGCCAGGTGCCTGTGCAGACCCGTTCCTCCATCCTCCTAGCGGAAGGGCCGCCTCCCGAGGAGCCTACACCCCGGCCTGGCCTCATTGAGATCCCGCTAGGCAGCCTACAAGAGCCCCCCACAGAGGATGAGGGGGATGGGAGCCCCGCCGGTGCAGAGGATTCACTGGAGGAAGAAGTGTCTTCAGAGGGAGAGCCCCGGGCAGGGCTGGGCTTCTTCTACAAGGTGAGGGTCACTCAAGCAAGTAGGTGGAGGGCTAGGAAGTGAGGACTTCCTGGGGACAGATGGACATACGGGTGGATGCAGAGGGCTTTAGTAATGTGGGCAGGAAGGTGACTGGACAGGCAGACAGACCAGGTGTGTATAGCCAGATGAACAGATGGTTGGGGGCTGGGTAGACTGATGGAAGGACAGACAGGGCTAGGATCTTACTGGACCTCTCTCTCCCTAGCATGGCCCTACCAGGTTCCCCTCTGGCACTGTCTCACGTTCATTCCATCCTCATGGCCACCTAGACTGGGCCTCCATCATTTCTCATCTGGACACCTACGGTCACTCCCTGACAGATGTTTGCTGTCTCCCCTCAACCTCTGGCCATCTCCCACTAAAAGTCAGGGATGTGCCTTCTTCTTCCTACTCTTTTGTTTTTTTCCTCCTACTTTTAAGATGAAAGTCCTCCCCAGGTCTGTGGCTCTGACCGCCTGTCACCTGGTCCTGGGCCATTCCCCCAGCTCTGTGTGCCAGCCTGGCTCATGGTTCTGAAACCTCCTGCTAAGTTTATTCTGCCCCAGGGCCTTTGCACTAGCTGCTTCCTCTACCTGGAGCACTCTCCTCATCCCTTATGCTCACCTGGTTATATCCTCATTCTCTAGGGTGCTTCCTCTAGGTAGGAAGCCTTCCTCAGTGCCCCCAGGCCCAGGGTGGCTCAGTCCCTGAAGTGTGGACAGGTGTGCGTGTCCCAGTGTTCACTGCCGTTTGTGCCGTATTTGGTTGTCTTCCCTGAACGGTGAATCACTTTATGTGAGCAGCACTCAGGTCTACCCCATCCCTGTTGTGTCCCAGTGCCCAGCGACTTGGGGCTGTGCAGAAAGTAAGAATCAACCGAATGTCTTAAATCTTTAGAAAAACAAGAGAACAGGCTTGTTTTGGAAGATGGGAATCCAGCTGTACCAGGGGAGAGGTGGTGGGCTGGACTCGGTGTCTGTCCTTCAGGATGAAGACAAGCCTGAGGACGAGATGGCCCAGAAGCGGGCCAGCCTGCTGGAGCGGCAGCAGCGGCGGGCAGAGGAGGCGAGGCGGCGCAAGCAGTGGCAGGAGGCGGAGAAGGAGCAGCGGAGGGAGGAGGCTGTGAGGTGAGGCTGGGTGCAGCCAGGGCTCCTGCCCCAGTGATCCTGTGACCTCTTCTGACTGTTGTGTCCCCTTCACATACAGGTTGGCCCAGGAGGAGGCCCCTGGCCCAGCCCCTGGGGCCCTTGCAGCCCCTTCAGCAGCCCGGGCCCCAGCCGAGGAGGAGGTGGGCCCCCGGCGGGGGGAGTTCACGCGGCTTGAGTACGAACGCAGGGCCCAGCTGAAGCTGATGGACGACCTGGACAAGGTGCTGCGGCCCCGGGCTGCGGGGGCCGGGGGGCCGGGTCGGGGCGGGCGGAGGGCCCCCCGGCCACGCTCTGGTTGCTGTGATGACTCGGCCTTGGCGCGAAGCCCAGCCCGCGGCCTGCTGGGTGAGGACCCCGAAAGGGTGGGGCCTGCCCAGTGTCCTTTCTAGGGCCTGCTGGGTGAGCCCCCATGGGGATGTGGGGAGGGGAGGTATGCAGGGGTGCAAGGGCAGGGACATGGTGTGGCAGGGGTCTCAAGTGAGGTTTGACCCTGCCTACTGGCTAAAGACTGCCATGGGGCTATGGGGGTGAAGGGTGAGGGCCCCTTGGGCACACTTGGCAGTGAGGATTTCCAGTGGGGGCTGAGCTCTTGCCCACCCCCACCTCTAGCCTGCTGATCCAGGTCCTCTTAGGCAGGTGTCTGTGGAACTAAGGTGGGGACTGACCCTACACTCTATTCCCAGGCTCTCGGCTCAGCAAGATCTACTCCCAGTCCACCCTGTCCTTGTCTACTGTGGTCAATGAGGCCCCCAGTAACCTCGGTGTGAAGAGACCCACATCTCGGTGAGCTTAGCCTGGCCAAGTAGGGGTTGCATACATCTAGAGTGTGGTGTAGCTCAGGTGTGTGTGTGTGCCCTGCAGAGAGGGAAAGACGCATGTGGGAGGGGGATGGTCTGTACCTGGCAGATGAGACCCCAGGATGTGCCTCTGTGCGCCCATGTGAGTTCCTGAGTCTTGAGCATGTGCAGGAGGGCAGGTATACATGGACTTGTGAGGCTTTGCATGCACGTGTACCTTTCCTGTAGTGTGCTGGGCCTGCTTTTCCCGGTGATCTCTGCAGGTTGGAAGGCTCCCCCCACCACTGACCCCACCCACCTCCATGCCATCCTTCTCCCACTGCAGGGCTCCATCTCCATCAGGCCTTATGTCCCCAAGCCGCCTGCCTGGTAGCCGGGAACGCGACTGGGAGAATGGCAGCAATGCCTCCTCCCCAGCATCGGTGCCTGAGTACACAGGTAAATGGGGCTTTGGGAGACATCATGAGTCCTGGGGCTGCCCTTATTCCCTGGTCATCCCTGCTGACTGCCATGCTCTCACAGGTCCACGGCTGTATAAGGAGCCCAGTGCCAAGTCCAACAAGTTCATCATTCACAACGCCCTGTCTCACTGCTGCCTGGCGGGCAAGGTGAATGAACCACAGAAGAACCGCATTCTTGAGGTGTGCTGAACCCTGGTCTGGGAGGCTGGCAGGGGGGCTGGTGACCCAGCCTGGCCAGCTGACCGCTTCCACCACCCCTCCAGGAAATTGAGAAGAGCAAGGCCAACCACTTCCTGATCCTCTTTCGTGACTCGAGCTGCCAGTTCCGAGCACTCTACACACTGTCTGGGGAGACGGAGGAGCTGTCGCGGCTGGCGGGCTATGGCCCCCGCACCGTCACACCTGCCATGGTTGAGGGCATCTACAAGTATAACTCAGACCGCAAGCGCTTTACCCAGATCCCTGCCAAGACCATGTCCATGAGCGTTGATGCCTTCACCATCCAGGGACACCTCTGGCAGAGCAAGAAGCCCACCACTCCCAAGAAGGGCGGTGGCACCCCCAAATAGCCCCACTATGGGCAGTCCACGGGCCCCCTAGAGGACAGCCAGTTGGTACTCCTAGGTCCTGTGCTGTCCCCAACCTTGTTTGGGTGGGGCTGGAGTCCCCACCCCACAACTTGGAGTCCAGTCCTGCTGTGGGGACTGAGCTGGGAGGTTCAGGGACTCAGGGCTCAGCTCAGTCCCCTTGTCTGTCCTCCCCACCTTGAATAAAATAATTTAAAGAGAAGCTGAGCCTTGTCCCCTCCCTGAGGCTGGCCAGGGTTCCACGCTGGCTGCCCGTGTCTTTATTCCTTCATTCTTTCTCAAACCAACCCTGGTGTCCCTTCTGTTCTCTCAACCACCCAGTATGGCTTCTGCTGAAGTTTGGAGAGGTCTTTCTGCCACCACCACCCTCGAGGGTGGTGCTTCACAGCTGCCTCTGAATCTACCTCCTGGGCAAGAGGTTTCTGACTGGCTCTTCCCCAGCCCCCGACACCCCTAGTCCCTAGATTTCCTCCTCTATGGCTGTTTGCCTTCCCTGGCCTTTGGGCCAAGGCCAACTTCTAACTTGATTTTGTCTCCCTTGCCCTGGCTGCCTACATTTCTCAGGCATGGCCCCCCTTCTGGGCCAGGGATATTGTTTCCCTTCCTCTGAGCTCTACATCTGAGGATCATTTGCTGCCTTGGCCACCTCAGATGCAGGGCCCATAGCCCATCCTCAGGCCAAGTTAGGATTGGCCCCCTGACGCCCTATCTCATTTTTCAGCTCTAAGACCTGCCTGCTCCCCCACCCCAAGCCACCAATCTAGGCCTCCCCGTGTCCCCAGCTGCCTCCTGCCCACAGAGCAGCCTGTGACCTGTTCATAGTACAAATCTGATTACATCCCTTGATGCTTAAAGCCCTTTAATAGCTTAGAATTCGCTAATGGTTTCCCAGAGCTTAGGACTAAGGACCACGCCCTTGTAGTGGCCTATCCAGGAACAGGAGCACCTTACTAATAAGTTCAGGGATTTGGCCTGCCCAACTCTGGCTTTGAGGGTGGACCCGCCTTGCAGAATGGCCTTTCCTGACAGGGCTATCCTCTGGCTCGTGGCTCAAGTTGGCTTCTGGGCAGGACCTGCTCTGACGTCCTAAGCAGCAGAGGGACTGGCCGCTCAGTGTCCATAACTGGCTCTGCGGGGTGAGGGCAGTTATCTGGCCCAGGCTGGCTGCCCCACCTCCCACAGCAGCCAATCTGGGCGCAGGGGCAGGGCACTCCCGAGCTGGCAATGCTTCCAAACACCTGGGTGGCAGGAAAGAGGCTGAGACCAGGATGTACAAACATAGCCTGTATTAGAGAAGGGGGAAGGGTCACGGGGGAAGGGGTGAGATTCAGTCTTCCTTCAGGCTCCCGAACACAGCAGCTGGCACACTCTGCTGCTCTAGCCGGACCTCTGTCGGGGAGGAACAGTCACACTCCTGCAAGGGCCACCCCCTGTTGCCCACCCACACTGGTCCAGCCCCTCACCATTGGGCTCCAGGTCCATCTCATCCTCATCCTCGTCCTCGCCCAGCTGGATCTCCTCGGGGTTGGCCTGCTGGGCCAGCTCTGCCAGCTCCTCCCGGGAAGCGTCACTCCTGAGGGTGGGGGCTCATTGCCTCAGTGGCCCTGCCCCCTGACCCCCCCACTACTCCCAATGTGTGGCCCGCCTCCCCTCCGGGCCAGTCCTCAGTCCTCACCTCACGAACAGGATCTTGCTCTGGGCCCGTGGAGGCTGGTCCCGCTCAGCCTCGGCCGCCAGCTGCTCTGCCCGCTGCTCCAGCAGCTTCATGTCATCCATGCCACTCTGCCCGGGGGCCAGGTCAGACACTGTTGGGGGTCAGCGCAGGGGTCTGTGTCAGGCCCTTCCCAGTCCCCAAGTGCTCCCCCCGACCCAGAAACCATGGTGGGCTGGGCCAGGATGCTGGGCGGGGGCAGGGGTGGCCTTGCTGCTCACCAGTGCCTGTGGCGCTGCCTGACACCTTGAGCATCTGCGAGGCCATGAAGTTGACCTGAGTGTTGTATGTGGCCTGCACGCTGCGGCGGATACGCAGCATCTCCTTGATAGTATCCTCGTTGCCGTGCCGCACCTCGAAGTCTTTCCACGTCTGCCAGAATGCACCAGTCGTCTGTGGGGGACAGAGGCAGGGGATGAGCTGGCCAGTTGGGCCACAGCCTCCGATATGTCCATCCCAATACCTTGCCCTACCCGGGGGTCACAGATTTGGGAGCAGAAGCTGTAGATGGCCCGGGCACGGTCGATCTCGCCAAGCTTGCACTCCATATCCGCAAACCGCAGGCACATCTCGCGGGCGTGCTCGTCCGACAGCACCTGGTGACCGTAGGGTCAGGGAGGGCAGGACGCATGTGAGGCCAGGGGCAGCTCACAGGGCTCCCAACACACCATAGCCATCCTCCTAGCCCTTCCTGCCCACAGGGACCTCCAGCCCCCACCCAGCCCCCTGTGGCAGGCACCTCAATGGCCTTCTGGTAGATGCCCCGGGTGTGGGTGACTCCGTAGATCTCAGCCGCCCGCTTGATGTAGATGTTGAACATGTCATACTGCTGGGCGGGTTCTACAGCCCGCGTGGCCCGCTCATACACGGCCATGGCATGCCGGGCCAGACCCCATTCCTCTTCTAGCTGTGCATACAGCAGGTACAGAGCTGTAGTGGGGAGGGAAG
This sequence comes from Perodicticus potto, assembly GCA_963574655.1. Taxonomy (NCBI): domain Eukaryota; kingdom Metazoa; phylum Chordata; class Mammalia; order Primates; family Lorisidae; genus Perodicticus; species Perodicticus potto. The sequence continues at coordinate 14,110 of CAUYRH010030172.1, read as the reverse complement.
GGTAGAGAGTGGGGGTCAGTCAGAGACCCAGCCTGTGCCAGGCCACCCCTCCCCACACCCTACTCTGAGCCCGCTGCCTCACTCTTGGCATATTTGGGGGGACAGCCATCCAGTGCCTGCTCGAAAAGGTCCCGTGCTCGCTCCAGCTTGCGGCCCCCGTAGCGGGCAATGAATTTGGTCAGGTAGGTGCTCCAGATGTCTGACACATTGGGCCACTTAAACAGTGAGATACCACGCTCGTATGCCTGTCCCAGAAGGGGGTCGTGTGAGTCCACGGATGGGACCACCTGGAACCCAGCCTATCAGTCCCTCTCTTCTGGTGCTCCCCAGACTGCAAGGACCCCAAGGCCAAAGGTACAGTAAGACTTCCTAGGCCCAGGACCTGGCACCTAGAAGGTGACATTATGGGTAGAGGTGGAGGTGCTCTGCAGATACCAGCCCCCAGTGTCCTGGAGGAAGGCTCACCCTCCCAGGCAGAGTGGCAGGGGACACGTAAAACACCCCACAGACCTACAACCTGAGCAGCAGGGAGTGGGGACAGCCTGCACCCACCTCCCCCAGCTTCAGGACTTGGTGCCTGCCACAGGCTGAGCCATGTTTGCCCTCAGCACCTCAGAATGCAGATGAATTTGAAGATAAGACCACTAAGTTAAAGTGAGGTTGTTAGGGTGGGCCTAACCTATTATGACTAGCGTCCTCTTAAGAGGAAATCTGGACACTGCCACTCACAAAGAGAAGACCACACTAGGACACAGGAGAGACTCAGAAAGAGCCAACGCAGCCGACACCATAACCCGGACTTCCAGTCTCCACAACTGTGAGCTGCCAGGTCTGTGGTACTTGGTTGTAGAGGCCCTAGAAAACTCTCCCAGTGCCCAAGGCCCCGAGGAGGCCTGTTGCCTGGGAGCTGCTCTCACCTTGAAGCTTTCCTCGAAGTACTTGTGCTCCTCAAGGAACACGGCGTAGTTGATGACGATCTGCGGCGTGGCAATGCGCAGGTCCAGGATGCGGTCATATACGGCCTTGGTGGACTGTGGGGACGGGAAGCAGGTCAGAGCATGTTCTGGGGCTGCGTCTGGGGCCTGGATGTCCCTGCCACGGGCAGCTCACCTGGAAGGTGCCAAGGCTCTCCTCCAGGTCAGCGAGCATTGACCACACCCTCAGTGACTTGTACACACGGTTCTGCACGGGCTCCGAGCCATCAAAGTACTCGGCCCGGCGAGCAGGCAGTGCCGTGGCTTTCTGCAGGAGAGACCGGGCGGCTCTCAAGGGCTGTCCTGGTCCTGGCTGCACAGCCACAGCTCCCCACCAGCCTGGGCTTGTGTTTACCCTCAGCAGCCGCAAGGCCTCATCGTAGTTCTCGTGGCGGAGTTCCAGCTCCCCACACTGGCACCACACGCTGGCCAGGTCATCCACCTGCTTGAAGTTCACCTTGGTGGCCTTCTCTAGGATGATGCGGGCCTGCCAGAGGCAGGCAGAGGCTGGACTAAAACCCTGCCCGCCAGGCTAGCCCTCACCACCAGGGGTCAGAAATGTAATTGTGTCCATGCACACACGCACATGCAAAAACACACACACATGCAAAGGCACAGACGCCAAGGCACTCACATCGTCCAACTGCCCATTGTCCTCATAAAACTTGGCAAAAGCGACCCACAGCGTGTGGGGCTTGCCTGTGGCCTTGAAGGGGTCCACCGTCTGAACAGCCTCTGTGTAAGTGTTGATGATCTGAGGGCAGGAGGGTGGAGGTCAGGCTGGACTAAAAGCTCTCCCTACAGGTGTCCACAGGACAGTAATTCTGGGAAGGTGGAATCAAGGCCAAACAGGGCTCTGAGGAAGCAGGGCCAGGGTAGGGTGGAGGCTCTGAGGCCCCTAGCTGGCTAGGGGGCAGGGCCAGAGCAAAGCCTGGCTACCCAGGGGAGGGGCTGGACAGCATTCACACACCTCCCGAGGGCGACCCTGGTGCAGAGCCACACGCTTGTGCCACTCGTGCACATGGTGCGGGTTCTGGCGCAGCAAGACGCTGTTGAGGAGAAGAGGCCGCCGGCTGATGAGCTGCTCAAAGCGGGCCAGGCGCAGCTCCAGATCCACGTCATCTGGGAGCCACAAAGGAGTTGGTGAGGGTGCCCACCTCCACCTCTCCGATCCAGCCACCAGCCAAGTGTACTCTGGGCCTCAGAGGCTTGGCTTAGCTGTCTACTCAGATTCCTACCCAGCCCCTGTGACTACTAACCATTCTGATTCCCACCGCCCTCCTGCCCTGCCAGGATCTCCAGCCCAAGTCTGAGACTGTCTCCAACCCTGGGCTCCTCCGAGTCCCCCCAGCCCCCACCCCTCATGGCCCCTGACTAAACCTCCTCGGCTGGCCCAGTTGGGACATCCCCCCACCCAGTGCTGTCCACCCAGCCCAACCCCGCCCCTGAAGCTGACCCTCCTCCTCCCGCCCCAGCTCTGATGCAGTCTCCATCTTAGCAGCAATCATGCTCTCCTCAAACTGGGCGTAGCTGTCGAACACCTGCGTGAAGTCCCGCACGGTCATCACTGTCCGGATGGCCTCCTCGTACACGTCCCGAGCCTGCGGGGGTTAAGGAGGGGTGTGGAAGGAAGTGATATGGGGAACAGGCAGCAAAGCCCTCAGAACCAGCCTCCAACTGGAGCCCTGCAGTGCTTGCAGGGTTTGCTCGGCTCTGGGCAGTGACCCCAGCATGGAGCTGTGGGATGGAGCTGCCCTGTGCTGCTGGAGTGGTCTCAGGAGCTTCAGGGACTCCTCAGTAAACTGTGGGCAATAGCACCACAGAGGCACCTCAAGGCTTGACTTAGACAGGCTCACACCGGTCCAGCCTGCAGGAACCTGCCCCTCAGCTCATCTACAGAAAGAAGGTTCTTTCTGCTTGCCCAGCTCCTCCAATTTACACTCTCACAGCCAGCCTCCACCCTCTGCCTTCACCACCCCAGCTCAGGCCTCCTCTCTGCCCAGCCTGACTGGGTGTGCCCTGCTGTCTCTGCGGCTTTGGCCAGTACGTCCTGCTCGAAGGGGCACTGAAAAATGCGTCCCTGCTCACACCCTGCTTGTGGCTTCCCAGCCAGGGAGCAAGGCCAGCCTCTCCTCAGCCTGTGAGGTTCTTACCTGTCCACGCCTTCAGCTTCTGCTCCTCACCACTTCTGCTCTGTACCCCTCAGCTCTTACCTTACCTCAGGCCATAACTGCGCCAGCCAGCCCTCTGGGGACTCTCAGAGCCCCACCCACTCTTTCCTCTGAGCCTGATGACAAAAGCCAGCTGACAAGGACAGTCACAGACACATGAAACCTGAGGGAGTAGCTCTCCCATAAGGCACCTGATTGGTGCTCCAACAGCATCACGGCTGATTCTTCATGGTCTAGGAAGTATCACTGATTTTGCAAATGGTGACACCTAGGATTAGCCAGGCCCAGGCCACACAGCTGGGGGTGGCAGAGCCTGATCTTGAACCCAGGTCTGGCTGACACCAAGGCTGGTATGCTTGCAGGCAGGGCTGTCCTGCCTCTCCTCAACCCTGGGACAGTAAACACGTGCATGGACATGTACATCTGTCACAAACAACATCAAAGTATGGAAGGGAAAACCTGCCCCCCACACACAGGCCTGTGTGCCAGCGCGCACCTTCTCAAAGTGGCCACTGCGGATGTAGTAGTCAGCCAGGGAGCACCAGAGCTTGCCCAGCTGGTCAGTAAAGCGGGTGAGGCCCCCACGGATGATGGCATCCACGTTGAGGGACTGTACCTTGTCTGGATTCTGGGAAATGAGGTCACACAATTCATGCCATAGCTGCGTGGTAGGTGGACAGAAAGCAGGGAAGAGTTTCAGTCTCAGTCCTGAAGGGTGAGGAGCCACCCCCCACCCTACCTGGCTCCCATCTTCCCATAAGCCCACCTGGTAGTTGGACTTGCCAGCCTTGGACACAAAGCGCTCATCGTTCACCACAGTGGCCAGGCGCTGTGCAGCTTCATCCAGCCGGTCACTCGACTTGAGGTACTCGATGTATTCCTCTGCACTCTCAGGACTCAGCTGGGGACCAACCCACCCCCACTGGCAGTCAGTGGGGCAGTAGGGCCATACCTCCTCCTGACTCAATGGCTATGGACCTCCTACCACTCACCTGCCATTGTCTTGGCCAAGAGCTAGCCCTGCTGACCTAGCCTTGGCCCCCTTGGTCCAGCCCTGACCACACTTTTCTAGCCTCAGCCTTGACTGGTCTGGCCTTGGACCCTTCCACTCAGCCTCAACTCCACTGCTCCAATCCCAGTCCTGACTGGTCTGACTCCAGTGGTCCAGACTGCACAGGCCAAGCCTTGTGTCCACCATAACCACCCCAAACCCAAAATACACAGCCTCAGCCTTGACTGGTCTGGCCTTGGACCCTTCCATTCAGCCTCAACTCCACTGCTCCAATCCCAGTCCTGACTGGTCTGACACCAATGGTCCAGACTGCACAGGCCAAGCCTTGTGTCCACCACAACCACCCCAAACCCAAAATACACTGTTCTAAGGGTTTCACTACATACACCAGATACAAATTTGAACTAACTGCGTCCCATCCCCACCCAGTTGATACCTCCATTCTTGATCTGCCTGTCACACATTCCCATAGTCTGTCATCTCTCACTCCTGCCTCACCAAACCTGTGGTTTTACTCTGGTTTACACGAGAGTAAACATGTGTATCTGTCTACCTTAAAGCTCCACGCAGGCAGGAACTATCTTATTGACACCAGGTCCAGTTCCTATTTCTTTTTTGAGACAGAGTCTCAAGCTGTCGCCCTGGGTAGAGTGCTGTGGCATCACAGCTCACAGCAACCTCGAAATCCTGAGCCCAAGCGATTCTCTTGCCTCAGCCTCCCAAGTAGCTGGGACCACAGGCACCTGCCACAACGCCCAGCTATTTTTCGGCCCAGGTTGTATTCGAACCTGTCAGCTCCGGGGTATGTGGCCGGCGCCCTAGCCGCCTGAGCTACAGGTGCTGAGCCCCGGTTCCCATTTCTAATGCCTGATGTGAAGCAGGTGCTAGCAAACTATTTGGGGAAATAAAGACACAAATCACAAATCAAACCTGTGTATCTTCCCACATTCTGTGAGTTGAGTGAAATCCCACAGGGGCTGGTGTCCCATTGAGCTAGTTTCTGGAAACTAACATGAAGAACTAGCCTGCCTGCTGGGCTTACCTTGAGGAAACGCCGGTAACCTCGCACAGCTGTCTCAGGCAGTGGGTGTGAGCGCAGGAAGCGCAGGTACAAGGGCCAGATGCGAGAGTGCTGCGTGATGGGCAGTGCCCGGAGGGCACGGTCGAAGGTGCGGCGCGTGTGTGTGACACGCCCCTGGTCCATCAGGAACTGGCAATAATCGAGCCACAGACGGGGCATCTAGAAGTATGGGGAGAGGCAGCGAGGTCTGAATTGTGGGCTCCACAGCCCAGACACAGATATTAGTGTCCCATGGATCAGCCACTCCTGGGACTTCCGGTTAAATGCAGCAGGACCTAGAACCCCTAACTCCTATCCTTCCCATGCTTGTCCAGGCCCCCTGGTCTGGCCCACGTCTGTGGACTGAGCCCCACTTCCCCTCTCATCCCCTCACCCAGCCTCCACCTTGTGCATGAACACAAAGGCCCTCTCGTGGCAGTTGTTGACATCTTCATAGGCGGGGTCAGTTACACAGCGATGCTTCACCTGTGCCCGGCGTGCCTTCAGGTAGCGGTACCAGAGTTTGTAGCTAGGGAATCGGACGGAACAGATACTGATTGGTCAGTTTAACGAACCCCCAGAACGATTTGCCTTGTCCTAGTAGGCAGGGAAGCTGGAGCGGTTCCTACCTGCAGGGCAGGAGTTTGAGTGCCCGCTCATACAGCTGATTGAGCCTAGGCTTTGGGGCACCCTGTTTGAACTCGATGTAGCGGAGCCAGCATTTGACAGAGAACTGGTTCCGCATGATTTCCTCCTCATAGGGGAGGTCCTCTTCCTCCTGCAGGGACCAAGGAATGGGAGAGAGGAGAAACCTAGGCTCAGAGCCTGAGGGCAGCACTATCCCACTGCTGTGACTCTGGCCCAAACTCCAGACTTCTGCCTGGATCTCACATTGCACTCCCCACCATGGAAGCCACGTCACCAGACACCAAGACACTACTGCAGACCTTTACTCCTCATAATTCAACTGCCCACAGTCATACCCCGATCATCAGATTTCTCAGTCATTACAATTCCAGGCCAGACATGAGTCTGCATCACCTGATTATTACACCTGTAAGCCCCAGCCCCCAGGCCAAGGATTGATACTGGTCCATGGCCTGTTAGGAACTGGGTTTTACTGGGCTTCAAAGGAGGCTCGGCGTGGCGCCTGTAGCTCAAGCAGCTAGGGCTCCAGCCACATATATCAGAGCTGGTGGGTTCGAATCCAGCCCAGGCCTGCCAAACAACAATGACAACTACAACCAAAAAACAGCCAGGCGTTGTGGTGGGCGCCTGTAGTCCCAGCTACTTGGGAAGCTGAGGCAAGAAAATCGCTTACGCCCAAGAATTAGAGGTTGCTGTGAGCTGTGACACCATGGCACTCTACCCAGAGCCGCAGCTTGAGACTCTGTCTCAAAAAAAAAAAAAAAAAAAATGCCTCTTCCTAGACACTAGGCTTTTGGACCCTTGGGCTCCCAATAACACCACCTGACCCATCTCCACCTTAGGCCCACATGACCAGAACTTTACCTCAGTTACCAGGGCTTTCAGGTCCAGATACCAAGCCACTGGCCCATCAGGATCCCATTGGCCAGAATCTAGCTCAATTCTGCCCCAGAACTTCGAAGACAGGCCTTTATCTCAGAAGGAAAGTAACATACCAGACACCAGGCCCTTTAACTCTGGACAAAGATGACAAAAATTTGACAAAGATGCCAGACCCCTACTCTAGACACCGTATCCTTGGCTCTTCAGGATCCATGCCATCAAGTTCCTCTTAGCCCTGACACCAAGCCTTTACCACAGAAACTGTAACACTCTAGACCTGAACCCCAAGCTTTTACCTAGAAGCAGAGCCCTGGCCTGGTCAACATGCCTTCGTTTCATACACAGGGTCTTTACCCGTCAAGATTCACTTATGCGAACTCCCTTCTCTCCCATTCCCCGCGCGCCTTCATTTCCAACCCCTGGCCTGGGACGCCATGCTCTTAACCTCGACAGCAGCTCTTTACTCAGTCCGTCGGATGCGACACTAGATCTTTACCCCTGGCCACCCAAGTGCGGACATCATGATCTGGTTCTGGCCAGTTAAGAGTCCCCACCCCTTGCCCTGGCAGAGTTGTGACCTAAATAACCTAGGTGACCTGGCCCCAATCCCCTGCTGCTTCCAGGTTTCAATGCCTTCACGCAGGCTACTCCCGGCCCCGCCACAGACTCACGAAGACAAGGTCCGGCCGCTCGGCCCGCGATAACCGCGCCATCACCACCATTTTCGTGGCTCTCGGAGTACAGGCTAGAGTCGCGGAATTATGATGTCTAGGAATAAAGGCCCGCCTCTCCGTGCCATTGTTGTTTCCTATTGGCTGAATCCTTCTTACTGCGTGGCCCACGCTGCTGACTTTCGTTTAGATGCCGCTCGCAAACGGAAGCAGAGAACAGGCGACAGAAGATTATGTCATCCTGGAGGTCATCGACCAATCAGCTTTAGCAGTGGATTCCGCGAAACACCAATGAGCTGCTGTCTTGCTGGAGGGCCGACTTTGGGCGGAAGTGGCTTTGTAGACCTGGAGAAGCAAGATGGGTGTGAAACTGGAGGTGTTTCGGGTCAGTGAACCCAGGAATGCGTGCATTGGGAGGCTGGACGGGGTATCATCGTGGATCTGAGGAAGCGACTGTGAATGGGGGGAACTCTAAAGAGAGGGGAGTTCCTGGAAGAGAGCTTTTGATATTTGAGAGGAACCTTTACAGTTGGAAACCCTGAGAAGGGGTTTTACGTTGGGAGGTCCCGGAGTGATGTTTCTGGGTTTGGGTGCTCAGGGAAGTCTGAACTGAAGAAGGGCCCGAGAAGGTGAGCCGACGAGGAGCTCTAAGAAGAAAGACTTCCGATCCTGGAGAAGCTCTCCAGTGCATTGTGTGTGTGGGTGTGGGTGGGTGTCTCAGACACGAAGACTCCTGGACTTAGGGGAGCAAGCAGACTTGAAGAATGAGACCTCCTGGGTTTGTGGGGGGATCTGGTTAGGGGAGGTGGGTAATGAGGTCTCGAGGAAGTGTCTTAATCGTGGTAGGTGTTCTTGTGCTGCTAGGGCCTATTTATGTGTGTCTTTCCTCGAGAGAGACTCCCAGTTCCAAGGGCTTTCAGGAATAAGACCTCCTGGATTTGGAAAGCTAGGTTTTAAGGTATGCAGCTCTGTGCCCTTAGTGGGAGTTCTGGGGTGTTCTCAGGCTCTCCAGGAGAATGGGTCCCCTCAAGCAATGAGCAATCTCTGAACATTGCTGGTGTTGGGGTAATCCTTGGCTCTGTTCACCTATCCTTTGCCTTTCCAGATGGCACTGTACCTCACCTTTCCTGTGACTATGTTCTGGATTTCCAATCAGGCCGAGTGGTTTGAGGATTATGTCATACTGCGCAAGGTGGGCATAAAGAGAGTATTCACAGGTTCATTCCAGGGAGAGGGGTAAGGGGTAGGGAACCAATCTGCTGAGTACTAATGTCTGCCTCCCATGAGCTGATCCTGTCCTGAGTGTGGGGCTCTGGAGGCTTCTGGCCATCCCCCCAGCTGTGACTTTGTCTCCACAGAGGGAGCTGTGGCCACCTGAGAAGGAGGGCCAGGTAAGTGATACACCAGCGGAATGGAGGAAGCTGGATTCCTGTGGCTGCAGGGAATTTCAAATGAAACTTTTACCCTTAGCCATGAATAGGGAACTGAGAGCAGAGGAGTATCTGATTTCCTTATTGCCTTCTCCCTGAAGAATGAAGCTGATCCCACTTGGATCCTGGCTATAATTAGCATAGGGCTTCCAGTGTAGACACAACTCAGAAGCTGTGTTCTTGGGGAGTAAGGAACAGGGTGGTGAGAGAGGGGTCCAGTCCCTGAGGTGTGTACCCCCTCCTTCCTTCCTTTCCCACCCCCTTCCTCACTACCAGCACCAAGAGATAGAAGAATTCAAAGAAAGGATACGGAAGCAGCAGGAGGAGAAGCTCCTTCACGCTGCCCAGCAGAACTCCTGAGCCCTCCAAGTGCTTGAGACCTAGCTCCCTCCCACTCCCCATGAAATAACACATATTCAGTTTCTTTGTACTCATGGAAATGTTTTATTGTCTGCTTTGGGGGGCCTCACGGGGCCCAGAATGGCTCAGGCCCTCACGGGGCTTGTGTCTGGGGCTGGGGGCTGCTGTTACGACGGAAGCTGAGAGTGGTCGGGTCCTGAGGAGTGAGCAGGGGTTGGGGGCTGAGAGTCCCAGCTCGTTTCTGCACTCCATCCTGTTAATGTTGAGAAGAGTCAGCCAGGCCAGAGGTGACAGATGTTACAGAGAGGATACAGATGTGGACCCATGCCCCACATTCGTCTGTTAACCTTCATTACCCACTATTTTGGATGACATTTGGATGTGAGATTGTGTGCCCTGGAGCTTTTGTTGGGGTCTTGATCAGAACCCAAGCTGCGTATGAGTATGTGTGACATCAGTACGTATGAGGTTGCAAATGTGTGCATCTCATTCGTGAGCTCATGTCTCCTCTTTGGGCGTATCTTCCCAGGAGTGGGTGCTATTCTCTCCCTTCCACCTTCCCAAAATCTTGTCAGGAGTCAGGAGTTCCAGCCACAGCTCTGAGACTAGCATGGCCCCTGTGTGACCTCGGGCCCCTCCCATCCGAAGTGTGGGTAGGTGATGGACAGAGATGGCGGGCCCCATTCACTCCTGATTGGGATGGAAGGCGGGATTAGAGCAGGGCCTTTAGGACAATGCTCAGGAGTGGCAGAAAATCACCTACCTTGGGGACCAGGGGCTGGAAGCCAGGCAGGTTGCTGACTGTTACACGCTGGTCATCCATGCGGCGACCTTGAGTACTGGCCAGCATGTCCATGAGGCTGTCCATCTCAGGCGTGGGGCCACTCTCTGCATGGAGCAGAGGCACATGAAGTTGGACACATATGCAGAAATGAGAAAACACAGCCCTGCTGGGGCTGCCATCTCCACCCCTTCACCCCTACTCATGTCCTCTGGGATGCACATTATCTCCCTCACCCTGTGCCTGCAGGGCCCCCCAGACAGGCCCTCACCCTGTACCCCAGCACTGCTGCCCTGCTGTCCCGGACAGCACCCTCATGCCCACCCTCACGGTTCTCGGTGGTCTGGCCTGGCCCGGCTTGTAGTGAACAGCGCTGTGCCTCGATCCGGTCACCTTGCACATGGCTCAGCAGGTTGAAGAAGCCCTCCTGGTCCGGGGAGCCTTCCTGAGGACAGACTTACTTAGTCTAGTTGGCCTTTCAGCTTGAGGATCCCTCCACTCCCCTCCCAGCCTGCCAGCCTCCACCTGGCCCCTGAGCTCTCACCATGGTGTCTGCTGCTGCCAATCTGCTCAGCAGAGCTGCTCCAAATGAGGCATGAGTCTCCTTCCCAGTCCCGGCCCCCACCCCAGGCTCAGGCCAGCCATGCTACCTCACGTGGTATAGCCCCATGAGACAAGCTGTGAGGCCAGCATCCTGCCGTTCTAGATTGGGGCCTGCTGGGCAAGTGGCCTGGGAGGTGGGACATGCATCAGAGAAATGGCCAGGGGCCTCCCCCAAGTCCCAGCATCCTTCATCTCCCACAGGGTTGAGGTAGAGCCCTACCCTCAACCCTGGGGCCAGGGCTGGCCACGTAGACACTCAAGTCTACCAGCATCTTATTATGGTGGCAACTGGGTCAGGGGGTCCTAGGAGACTGGCTTGCTAATTAGGTGCCCTACAAACAGATTTATCTTGTCAATCATGGGCTCTGATACCTTGAAGAGCTGGGGGGTGGGGCAGGGCTCTCTTACCTTGGTAAAGGGGGCTGAGCTCCCCTCCTCTGCCTTCTCTTCTTGATCCATCATTGCCTCTGGAGTTTGTCTACTTTCCTGCTGGCCTCTGTCCCAGCCTTGTGCTACACAGGGCCTTTTAAATGACCAGGATGTGGGGGTGTGGATCCACCCCCCCACCCCAAATCCCCAGCTCATGCTCCATCTGCTCCCACCCAAGCTTAAGCCTCATAAAGATGATCCAGATAATTGTTTGGCCACAGTTATGCTGGATCTGGTGTGGGAGGTAGGGGGCAGGGTGATCTTTAGACCTTGCTGGGCCCAGCAGCAATGAGATGGCCCCAATAACTCTCAGGTGGGTTATCACAGGAGACCAGAGCGATGTCCCTATGGTTGGAAAAGATAGCCAGCAGGGGAGGGCAGCGGCCAGTTTAGGTGGGATCCGCAGCTCACCGGGGGGAACCAGTGCAGGGTGCCCACATCCCAGCCACCTGGGTCCCCCCCAACCCATTCTTGTGGCCTCCTGCTGGAAGGGTACTTGCCACCTGCAGTGGGCAGGGGAAGAGGAAGATCAGACCTCCCTTCCACTCTGGAGGTCACCACTGGTCATTCTAGCACCAGCTCTGTCTTCTTGGCAGCAATTCAAGGTGTTTCCCTGTCACCCTTCCCTCTACTCACTGTCCCTGGGGCCTAGTTGTCCACTCTAGGCCTTAACATGAGAAATACCAAGATCTCTGTTCCTGAGCCACCTGAATACCAAGTTGAGCTATCTCTGATCATCACCCCAGCCCTGTGTGGGAACAAGAGTTGAGACTCCTAGGGAGGGAAGCAGGCAGGGAGGAAAGGGGGGTCCCTGAGCTGCTGTGGCTTTCCTTCAGTGCCTAGGAGAGGACGATCTGGAGGTCCCATCCGCTCAAAATGTCTTCCTTGAAACCAGGCAGAAGGTTCTCATAAACGGGTTGCATTCTCACCAGCCCTGCCGAGGCTCCTACATCTTACAAAGACCCAAGTTCACACCCTCTCCCTCCATGTCTGGGAGATGTCCTGTTCCTCATCAGATGTTTCCATTTCCTGGTGCTGCTGGAACAAAGTACCACAAACTGCATGGCTTTTTTTTTTTTTTTTTTTTTTTTGAGACAGAACCTCAAGCTGTCACCCTGGATAGAGTGCTGTGGCATCACAGCTCACAGCAACCTCCAATTCCTGGGCTCAAGCGAGTCTCTTGCCTCCGCCTCCCAAGTAGCTGGGACTACAAGCACCCGCCACAATGCTCGGCCATTTTTTGGTTGCAGCCATCATTGTTGTTTGGCTGGCCCAGGCTGGATTCGAACCAGCCAGCTCAGGTGTACGTGACTGGCACCTTAGCCTGTTGAGCCACAGGCGCTGAGCCATGCATGGCTTTTTTAAGGGACAGAAATGTATCATGTTAAAGTTCCTGGAGGCTGAAAGCTCAAACTCAAGTCTCCATTGGCAGAGATTCTGTAGGTTTAGGGTCCTTCTCTGCCTCTGGCTGCTGGTGGTCACCTGCAGTCCTTGGTGTCCCTGGACTTGTCACTACAGTTCTTTAGTCTCTGCTTCTGTGGTCACATGACATGCTCCATTTGTGTCCCTGTCTTCATGTGGCTACTTTTTCCCCCACCTACACAGAATGAGGCAGACATGATGATTTCGTAAGGACACCAGTAGGATTAAGGACCCATTCTACTCGACTATGACCTTGTTCTAACTATTTATAATGACCCTATTTCCACATAAGGCCACGTTCTGAGACTGGAGATTAGGACATCGTATCTTTTTTTGGCGGGGGTGTGTGTGCTGGGGAGTGGGGAACATAATGCTGTCAATAACATTGGAAGACACTGGTCACCCCCACCGAGAATAGAAGGGCACAGGGTGGGGGTGGCAGGCCTTATTGACTCAACTCCCCCAGGATATGGAGGGAATCCTACTTTCACCTGTTCAAAATTCTTCATTTGGGCTCATGCATACAATCCCAGCACTCTGGGAAGCTGAGGCAGGAGGATCCCTTCCGCTCAGAAGTTTGAGACCAGCCTAAAAAAGAGTGAGACTCTGTCTCTTACTAAGAATAGGAAAACTAGGCCCGGCACCTGTGGCTCAAGCAGCTAAAGCGCCAGCCACATACACCTGAGCTGGCAGGTTCGAATCCAGCCTGGGCCTGCCAAACAACAATGATGGCTGCAATCAAAAAATAGCTGGGTGTTGTGGCAGGCACCTGTGGTCCCAGCTACTTGGGAGGCTGAGGCAAGAGAATCGCTTAAGCCCAGGAGTTGGAGGTTGCTGTGAGCTATGATGCCACGGCACTCTACCCAGGGCAACAGCTTGAGGCTTTGTCTCAAAAAAAAAGAAAAAGAATAGAAAAACTAGCTGGGCATTGTGGGTATCTGCAGTCCCAGCTACTTGAGAGACTGAAGCAGGAGTATTGCTTAAGCCCAGGAATGTGAGGTTGCTGAAGCCACAACACTGTAGCCTGGGCAGCAGAGTAAGACTGCCTCAACAAAAGACCCCCCCCACACACACACACAAAAAACAAAAACCCAAATTATTCATTTTGCCCCTAACCCAACACCCTAAAGTCAAGGAAATGTCATAAAATGGGTGGTGGTGATGGATGCACAACTCTGAATATGGGAGCTAGAATACACTAGACTCCTACTTTAGGTAGGTGAATGGTATGGTGAGTTATGTCTCGGTAAGGATGTTAAGGAAGGGAGGAGAGGAGCGGAAAAAGAAGACGGAAAGAGCCCATATTGCTACCTAAGGTGGCCAATCACCTTGATTTGCTTGTGACTGTCCTATTTTTAGAATGACTATCCTGGTGCCCCAGGGGTTCTGGGATGGGTTATTCCTCCCTTGACCTGCAGAAGTCAGGCCCCACTACCCTGCAACTTCACCTCCTACCCTGTTCACCTCTCTTCCCTCCAACTGCACAGCTCCCTTAACCTTAATCTCATCCTCCTAACCCCCCCCCCTTTTTTTTTGAGACAGAGCCTCAAGCTGTTACCCTGGATAGAGTGCTGTGGCATCACAGCTCACAGCAACCTCCAATTCCTGGGCTCAAGCGAGTCTCCTGCCTCCACCTCCCAAGTAGCTGGGACTACAGGCGCCCACCA
>CAUYRH010030168.1:0-12650 GCA_963574655.1 Perodicticus potto | reverse complement strand
TCCACCAAATCGCTGTGTGTTGCCAAGTGCTCATCCACTCCGACAATTCACACGGCGAAAGGTCCAGTACTCCCTCCCTCTCACCTGCTGACTGGAGAGTGATGAACTACCGGACCGTCACCACCGCCATCTTCCAGAACCCCCCCCCCCTTCTATCTTAGCAATTATTTTAAATAATGCTTTCCTCTGGCCGGGCGCGGTGGCTCACCCCTGTAATCTGAGCACTCTGGGAGGCTGAGGCAGGTGGCAGCTCATGAGTTCAACACCAGTCTGAGCAAGAGTGAGATCCCATATCTAAAAAGAAGAAAAAATAGCCGGTGGGGCGGAGGAAGGGTAATTGGTGGGGCCACACCTACGGTTCATCTTAGAAGGGTACAGGCGAACCTTGCTAAATGCAGAATACAAATGTCTTCATATAATAATGGAGAAATGGCCAGGAAGGCTATGTTAATCAGTTTGATGAAAATAGTTCAGATTGTATATGAAACCAGCACATTGTACCCCTTGATTGCACTATGGTACACAGCTATGATTTAATGATAAAGATAATAAAAAATAAAAAATATAACCTCACAATATTCTGAAATTAAAAAATAAATTAAAAGAAAAAAGAAATAGCCAGGTATTGTGACAGGTGCCTGTAAGTCCCAGCTACTCAGGTGGCTAAGACAAGAGAATCACTTAAGCCCAAGAGTTTGAGGTTGCTGTGAGCTGTGACGCCACAGCACTCTACCAAGGACGACAAAGTGAAACTCTGTCAATCAATCAATCAATAAATAAATGATCTTTCCTGCTGTTCCCTTTCCCCCTTCTCTTCTATTGACAGAATCTTGGAGCCTCTCAGTCCATCTTTCATCTTTGGATTCCTTCAGTCCTTTGTGTCACGTTCTTACTAAGCCCACAGACTCAGTTTCTATTTTGATAATTTTCCCTTTGTTTGTTTTATTTCTGATTTTTTGTTCCAAAGTTTCTTGTTCTGTTATTGTTGGCTGTTGAATTCCCCTTTATCTCTTTCACGATCTCAGATGTGTTTCTTTCAAAGTCATTTTCAGACGACTCCATTTAGACTCCACTTACCTTCATTGCAGCAAGAGCACAGTGATCTTTTGAGTGCTGGTGGCACTCGTGTGCTTTACCTCGTGCGTTTTGAAATTTTGGAGTGGGCGGGGTTCATTCTTGGCTTTGCTTTGATTGTTTTCTTCTCTTTATTCTTTCCTCCTTAAGAGCTTTGCGATGATTTCCATCTAGACTCACAAGGCTACCAGTCCAGAATCAGTCTTCTATTGTTCGACTAGGGTCAGAAGCTCCCATGGAGATACTGCAGCTCTGAGAGGTACAATCGGGAAGCCAGGAGAGAGCTTGCTGTGGTTCCTGACTGCCCTGTTGTATCTGACTTTACGGCCTCAGGAGCAATTGGCTGCTGTATTTCCCAACCTCCTTCTACAAGGAGGGGGAAACCTCATCCCTACTACTGATTTCAGGTGGAATCCTAGTTATGCTACCCTTCCCACAGGACAGGGATGTTGGCCTCAGAGGAACTGAACTTCTGGCCCTCTCTACACACATCTGGACCAGAGCCCAGGAGGTCTGTAGCATCAGCACCACTTACCACTCTTTGTTCCCCCATGTCCATGTATAAATGAAAGATGTGTGAGTTTGTGTGTATTTGACATTCATTTGGTGGGGAGAGATTCTCAAAATAAATGACTTATTTCAGAAAAATTTTATTGTAAAAACATGCATTTCACTTCTATGGTATCAATGGCACTTTTTCAAAGTAGAGATGAAAACTAGCGAGCAGCAGTTGTTTCCTCCAAAATAAAGACAATCATACACATGGAAAGACACTGTTGGGGTTCCTGTGAAAAGGAGGAGTGAGCTAAAAAGATAAGGAAGATTCTTTTCCTTTTCCATTCAAAATGAAAAATACAGTCAGCTGATCCCTTCTGATGAGATAGAGTAGGCTGCCGACCACTTACCATCTGGTTCTGCTCCTAATCCAGATGGGCTGCCAATAGTAATTTATGAAAGGTTTGAAAGCAACTTGCCATTCTCGGAAAAGAATCGTTAGAACACATTGACATTGGGATTTGCTCCCCTCCCCACAACTGATTTGCAGCAAACCCAGAGACAGAGCAAATGCTTCCATACAGTAAATAGAACATTTTATTCTTGAACCAGAAGTCAATATGTCTCTGCTCCTTGAAGAAAAGCAAAAAAAGCAATCATTTGTTCCTCCTTCCCTCCCTCTGTTGGCTCAATGATTAAGGGAAAAATGTTTCTTTAATGGAGTTTCTCACACATGCCTGAAGAAGCCTTGGGAGTCTGTGCTTTCTGACTATCTGTGATGCCTTGACAAGTCAAGTCCACCTCAGGAATAAAGGATGTACCATGTGCTCACACACAGGCTTACTCTAATCCATTCTTACCGATAAAGCCCAAAAGTCAGTCAATATTTCCAATGCAAAGCAGAGCCACAGATTGTGAGAGCTACAAACCTCTCCCATCATTAGTCCTCTCCTACCCAGTCAGGCTGTGAGTGAACAGTGCTGCTTCAGAAGCAAAACAAAATGACAGGGCACTAGGCTTTGGTTTCACCCAGTTGCTGTAACCATCAGTTCTTGTCTCCTCATTAATTTCACATGGCTGTGAAGAACAGGACTCATTCTTGTGTGTTGGATGAAATAGCTATTAATTTATTTTTGGTTTGTGTAAGAATTATTGGCAAAGAGTGGGGTCATAGCTTTCCTTTGATGGTACTACCTGCTGTGAGGGTGCTAAGGAAGTTCATCAATATGCATGCTGTACATGTTTTTAAGTGTTTTAGAACGTTCAGAAGAAGAGCCTGCAATCATCTGTGAAGTGACATCAATAGGATCAGGGCTGAGTGTGACCCACAGATTAGGGTTTCACTAAGAAGGAATAGGATAGGACAGGAGCAGTCTGAGAGCAGGAGTATGACGGACACTCCAGTTGTAAATAGGGAAAGGGGAGTGCTTACTGCCCAGCCAGATGGAGGTGACCTAGTCCAAGATATGGAGTGAGAGAAATAGGAACAAGCTAGGGTAACTAGTAGGAGTGGGAGCTTGTCCTTCCCAGAAAGGGTCTAAGTCACAAGTGTAGTGGGCACACACTGGCCAGGCAATGATGTACAGTGTAGCCAAGCACATCAGCCCACCCCTCAGGCTGTAGGCAGAGGAGGGAGGTGTCAGCAGAACCAAACTCTCTGGGATAAGCTCGGTTTAACCTAACTATAAATGCTAAAGCATACCACCCGGAAAGTGGGGAATCTTTGGATAGCCCAGAACTTCTGCGAGTGGCCCAAAGTGTAGTGTTCATTGTTCAAAAACTATTGAACACTCTTATAATGACATTTGAAACATGGTGACCATGTATATGTTTTTCTTAATCTTTAAATCTTTCTGCGTTCTCTGCCCTCCACTGTTAATTAGAGAGACTTTATTTATTTTGAAAATGTGCATCAATCTCCTACTACTTATAAGGCTACATGTTCCAGGCTGAAAGGGATAGAAGAATGAATGGGACCCCGTCCATTTCCCTTAAAGAGCTTACGATGCAATAGATATATTTGACAAGGCACAGTTCACCACAAAATGAGCCAAACTCTCCTAGGTCATTGAAAAACAGGAACAGATCCTATTTGGTTGGTTGTACTTCATCTTAATTAAAATGGTACTTCTGTTTCCCCTTTTCCTGCTTTCTGTGTTGGAGGGACCCTGAACACATATAGTAATTTGAACAAGTTACCATGACCCTCTAGTGGCCACTTTGTGAACTGCATCAGGCCTTACATTACCTGGAGAAGCCTGCCAATTTCAAAAGAGCATGTCAGCCAGGCCAACCCTGCTTCTATGAAAGCTAACAACATGCAACTTAAGGGAAAGTGAAATTTTAGAGGAAAACAATACCCCCTACCCCATGTCATGTGCCACAGATCAGAATAGAGATTCAAGCGGGAAATTTAGGAGGGAGTAGGAATGATAGAGCACGTTCAGGTCAGAGGCAGAGTTGGTCTGAGTGCTGGTACCTGTTCCATTATGGCAGGACCTTATGGATAAGCCCAAGAAGCTGCGTGACAGCCATTTTTTTCTTTTTAAAGATTAAGGAATAAAAAAATCAGTGTCAACAGGAACCAAGAGGTTTGGCTGGAACTGATTACTAAGAACTAGTTTTCCCTAGAGAGCAACTTACTCAAAATTTGTACTCCCCTCCCAGCTACACTTTCTTGGGATAAGGGAGGGCCCCAGTCTACATTTGGTTAGTAAAAAGCCCCTGACTGCAAAGGATGCAGAGGCATTCTGGGTGATACCACACAAGACAGCTAGAGGTGTGAGTAACATCTTTCATTTAAACTTTTTCTTTGTCAAATTCTACTTTCTGAATGTTATTTTATTTATTTAATTAATTTATTTATTTATTTTTAGAGACAGGGTCTCACTCTGTCTCCCTAGGTAGAGTGCCATAGCATCACAGCTCACAGCAACCTCCAGCTCTTGGGTTTAGACGATTTTCTTGCCTCAGCCTCCCAAGTAGCTGGGACTACAGGCACCCGCCACAATGCCCAGCTATTTTTTGTTGTAGTTTGGGGCTTCTATATTGGGTTTGAACCCACCACCCTCAGTATATGGGTCCGGCACCCAACTCACTGAGCCACAGGCGCTGCCCCTTTCTGAATTTTATTAATCATTTCCAAATTCGTCTTACTTTAGCAATGGAATTTTGTACTATTTTCAGCTATATTTCTTTTCTATATAGTTTTCCATTTCCTTTCACAAGTTTTATTCTCTGTACCTTCTTTCCAAAGGACCACATATACAAATTATCTTTCTCATTCCAGAATTCCATATGCAGCCGAAAACTTGGAATCTGCAGTATACAGGACAACTGGGCTTTTATTACTTTTTCTTTTGTTTTCTACTAAAGGCCCTAACTTAAGCATTAAGAATATTGGTGTGGTTTTTGGTTCCCCCACCCCACCCCACTTTGAGAAAGGGTCTCATTCTGTTGCCCTGTCTAGAGTGCAGTGGTGTTATCACAGCTCACTACAACCTTCAACCTTGGAACTCAAGAGATTTTCCTGTCTCGGCTTCCTATGTAGCTAGGTCTACTATTGGCATGTGATACCATGCCTGACTAATTTTTCTATTTTTAGTAGAGACAGAGTCTCACTCTTTCCCGGACTTGTCTCGAACTCCTGACGTCAAGCAATCCTCTCACCCTGATCTCCCAAAGTGCTGGGATTAAAGGTGTGAGCCACTGTGCCTACTTTAACTGAGCTTTTAAGTGGCTTTTTAGCGCATAATATCTGGAGGTCTAAAACTTAGTCAAAATACAATTAGTATTACCAATAGAATGGTTTCATAGAATTAGTAGATTTAAGTGTTACTAAGAATTATTTCTCAATGATCCATGAGAAAGACCTTCCGATGTCTTGATTACACTCTTCACTATCTCTGAGTATGAAAATACAAAATTAATTATTTTAAAGGCAACATCAGTGGAACATTTCGTGTCAGGAATAACATTTGCCATAGCAGTTCATATTTCCCCCCAGTTAAATTTATCTGGGACTCCCGTGGTTCCCCCAGGACACACCTGAGTGTTTCTTACCCCTTCAGCAGCCTCATTGCCATTCCAGGGAGATGACATTACATCTGGGATCTTGCCCTCATTTCATTACTAATTAAATTCATTTTTACAGAGTCATAAATTAATTATTTGAGGTATAATTACTGAAATCTGTACTTCGTTCCATGATCTTTTTTAACTTTGAGTAATTAAATTTAAGAGCTGTCATGTTAATTTTTATTAGTACAGTATGTGGAAGAAATGACTGAGAGGAAATGACAGATGCCCATTTCTTACATAATAGGATAGGCTGTGTCTCAGGGATGGTTCAAAAAATTTCAAAGTGCTCACTCAACCCATCAACAATGTTCTCTCCATGTCCTGCAATTCTAACATGTTAACATACACTGGTTAGGAAATTTGTTAAGATATCTTTAGGGCAAAAATGGTCCAACTCAAAGTTCTCTTTGTTATAAAGGCATTTTCCTTTTATGGCTCCCTATCTAGTTTTTTCCCTCGTGAGGCCGGCACAGGTAAAAAATGATAATGTGAGACTTGGTTTCTTTTTATGAACAAGTATATTTGATTCCTAGTTGTTGATGATAACTTGGTTTTCTTCTAATGAATACATCCTTGAGCATGCATAATCACAGAGAACAAGGTCCTTAGTGTTACATAAATATTTTATCCTACTGGATTAGTAAATGCTTTGTTAATTGGCTGATCCACATTTCTATTCAAAGAGCATCTTTAGATAAATGAAGCTTTTAAATAACACCCTCAGGAAAACTCTTGGCTAACATACTGTGCCTTTTGCCATAAGGTTCTCAAGACATCTTAGAAAAATATTAGAAAGTAAACCTTTAGAAAAGAAGATAGACCTTGTTGTAAAAACCTGTAACTCATCTTTTCCCTCAGGACTGATGGATGAAACAAAGGAATGTGATTTGGCTTTGCTCTCTGCTGTACCAGGATGATAGCTGCTTAACTTCTATTGTCCTGCAACTGATAACTTTTACCAACTCCTACCAATACGAAAGCAGAACTGTTTGCAAAAGTCCCTTGTTCCTGGGGCTTCTCTATGGGGATAATGTGAACTAACAACTGACTTGCTCTATTCTGCTCCAGGGTGGCTGGTGTCCTTGAGATGGTGGGATGCGTTAAGAGGAGAGTGGATCATCTGACTCAGCAGTGTTCCGCCCACAAGGAGTTTGCTCTTAAGAGACAACAATTAACAGCTTCAGTGGAGGGTTGCCTAAGGAAGGTAGTTTCCCAAAGTGAAACTTAAACTTCTGCTTTGGGGATATAGATGGTATGGTAACTGCAGGATGTGGGCATGGTGGAGGAAGGGGGTGCATCTCCTTAGGCTTCTCTTGTGTGCCAATGGTAACTCCTGTCTTTGAACCAAATAGTTGTAATTCACTATCACGCACCGACCGTCCATGCCTCAGCTTGCTGAAGCTACATATCTAATCCTATACGCCCCTTGAGGCCTGAGCATGTGTAGATATAAAGGTAGTTCTCACTTTGCACAGTACTGGATCAACAGAACCATGTACACGTTCGGTAGTTCTGGGTATAGTTTCAATACACACATGTTTTGATTGGGATGGTACTATATAACAGGCAGACTGGAAATAGATACCAAAAATATGATTTTGTGTTTTTCCGAGTAACAAATTGCCATTATTATACTTTCTTGAGCTAGACCAATGCAAGAGGACTGTCATTCTGCATAAAAGCATACACATGAAAAACCTCTGTGCAGAATGAATAAGTTGGCCTGATATCCGAGAAGTTTCTCTCTTTTTTACAAAGGGGAATAAAATCCAGAAACCTCATCATTCAACTCAATGAAAAATTGCTTATCTATAGTTGGGATATATAACAAAAATTAGTAATATCTCAGTGACATTAATGCTAATGAGCCTTGCTGCAGACACTGGCTCTCAATTTTTCAGTAATGTTTGCATATAATACAATAGACTGAGGGGCCTGAACTTACATAAGTGGAAGACTATACTGGAGAGGACATTAATTATCAATGTCTGTTTAAATTGTTTTCCCAAAGAAGTGTGGATAATCCTCAAAGAGCTAAAAGTAGACCTTCCATCTGATGCTGCAATCCCATTACTAGGTATCTACCCAGAAGAAAAAAATAATTATTTTGCTATGAAGACATTTGCACTAGAGTACTTACCACAGCTCAATTCACAACCAAGATGTGGAAATAACCCAAGTGCCTATCAACTCACAAATGGATAAATAAACTATGGTATATGTATACTATTCAGCCATAAAAAAAATGGAGACACCACATCTTTTGTATTTACCTGGTTGAATTTGGAAAACATCCTCCTAAGTAAAGTATCACAAGAATGGAAAAGTATCCAATACACTCAATACTGAGATGAAACCAGGAAATGAGCAACCACATACCCACACGAGAGAAAACTGCATTCAAGGAGCGGAGGGGAGGGGCCGAGGGAAGGAAGGAGGAGCTGTGGTGCGCTCCCTCTCAACTGACAGGCTCATCATAGGGGTAAATGGCACAGCTCCTGGGTGAAGGGCTTAACTACGGCTTGGACTTTACCTAACAAATGCAAACAATGTAACCTTATATCAATCTGATATTTAAAAAAAAGAAAGACATGCTCCTTAAGTATGTGAGCCTATACTACAATTGCCCAAAGCAACTGATAGTATGCAAAGGACCTGACAAAAAGTTTTCTCATGCCAAAAAAAAAAAAAAAATTAAAAAAAAATTAATTAATTAGTTAATTGTTTCCCTACCTGTTATTGACCCAGAAACTTGGAGATTTCAGCTTATTCTGATGCCTGGGTCCAGGGATATTCCAAATATGGTGGCAGCTGTGGTGCTGCATTCCCTAGAGCTGAAGACTCCAGCTAATTTAGTAGTGGTGGAAAACAATGGAAACTGGACAGGCTGATGCTACTCGTCATATTGCCAATTCAGAGCCGATTTGATGCTGGCGAGTATGAACTCTCATTAGAGCAGGGGGATGAAAGATGTAACTTGAATGGAATAGAATCCTTCAAGGGTCCTACATGTAATTCATTGATTCATGGGTACTGAAGGTCAACTTATAGTCCCTCAAGTTCATCAGTTACATAACCTAGGTATGTCCCTGTGTTTTACTATTATATATGCAGGGTTTGTACTTCCCTAAAATCCCTCAGACCTAAATACAATAAGCAGCAGGGTGACCTAACAACTATGCTCTGGACTTCCGCTTCAAAATGTGCCTGTGAATTAGATCCCCTTCAACTTACGGATCAATTCACCTCTGCTGCTGTGTTATCAAGTGCACTATCCTTTGTAGGTAATCTAGATAATAAGTTTTTAGAGGATATAGGTGATTGTTTATATCCCATTGCTGTTAGCAAAGGAAATACCTTTAAATATATACCCTCTGTCAGTAGGTCACTAGTATTGCCTCATAAAAAGAGCAGCATTATTAAAATATGAAATTCTCAAATATTTAAAACCATTTTAGATTAAAATTGGTATTATATTAAGTACATTGAAATATATACAGTAATATCTATTTTCCTTATACATATATGTAGACACGTATTACTAAGACTGCAATATATCCTTTATTCCCAAAGGTGGGATTGTCAGTGCAGAAAATCAGCCCAGTGCTTTCTAACGCCATGGATGTTGGTTCCAGCCTCTCTGATTCAGAGAAGATTTTGAATAAATATCTGGAACTAGATATCCAAGTTAAGGTAAATAAAGTAATAATAATAATTATTATGGCTATGATTTCTTTAATATTCTTCAGCTATAAAACTTAATCTGAGCTCCCTCGAGTGTTGCAATTTTAAGTTAGTATGTAGCAAATAATGACTTAAGAACACACTACTAGGTGTGTCTAAATTATTTTTATTCATATGTGCATTTATTAGCATGTTTGAGCTCGCTCAAACTCAGCATTACAGCCTGGTATTAAACACTTGTTTGCCTCCTTTTCCTCGCCTGGGCAGTGTTAGCAACTCCTTTTCAGGATGCCAGAGGAAGGTACTATGCTTCTCTTAGACTACTTGGGATTTTCTGCTACAGCAGTTTATCAAAAAAATCATTATACTATAAGCAACGAACGTACATTTATTGCAAGATTCCAGGAAGGCAAAGAAAAACACAAGCTTGTTTGCATACTCAAATTTCAGAGACAGAAAGTGCCTCACCCCTCCCCTCCAGCGCCTTCTCTAGCTTCCCCCTACCCCTTTCACCTGGGACTTAGGTTCAAAGATGCCTGCCAGGAGCTCCTAACCTGCACTGACACCTCTGCCTCCACCGTAGGGTTTAGGAAGGTCAGTCACATGCCTGTCCCTGGCTCTCCCGGGTGGGCGAGAAAGGCCTTCTTACTCCAGTTCTCAGCAGAAGAGCCTCCTTCACTGACTGCGCCCCCACCAGAAACTCGCAGACTCGGCAATTTTTTTACTGGGGTGCTTTTTATTCATTATTAAGAATGTTTAAACCTTAAACTCAATTTCATTTTTTATTTTAAAAATTTTAGAAAGGGGGAGGAAATTGCATGAGAAGAAATTATCCGCGTCTCTCCTTTCCAGAGCACTATCAGGAAGCAGAGCGTGTAAATTAAAATTACCGTCTTTCAATGGCGTACTTGAGAAGCATACTAAATACAAGTAGGGAAAAAACTGTCCTTGTTGCAAAGGAGAGCAAAGCTTTTTTTCTTTCATTTTGCTTGATTTCTACCTTGGTCTCATGAAATTTCACACAGCTCTTTCTATGACAATTATGTGTGTTATGCCTACGTTACGATTTAATCAATGGTTAGCCTTCACATGCTGGAAATTGCAGGCAGAAGAAAACAGGCAAGCATCCCTAAGGATTCACTGACTTTCTGTGCTGTTTAAGCCTAATAACATTTCCCCTACACATGTTTAAAAACTTCCAGATAGAGATTAAATAACTAACCTGTAATCTTTTGGTAAATTAAGAACCAATAAACAAATTTTGAAAATTTGCCATCTCTTATGTAGCAAATCTAGTTAAGAATTTGCTAGAGCTATTGTTAAATTTGATAAAGCAATTCTTATGAATAATTGATTGATTGAAATTATTTAAAGCAGTTCTGTCATTTTGCTTTACACTCTTTCATACCAAACAACCTTTCTTCTGTTTGTGATACAGAAAGTAGAATGCTCTAAATGAGAAGTGTGGCTGGTCGAGCCAAAGAATAATTTGAGATATTTTTCATTTTAAAATGCCTTTGTTTTTCCAGAAATTCGAAAGTTGTACCTTTCCTTTATTGAGGAGATTCTTGGTCCAAGTTCAAGTAATAATTGTAATAGATGGATATTCAGAGTGTAATGAAATGGGAATGTTCATGAGTCCCCTGTCAGCTTATGACCTCTGATGCTTTGCTTTTATAGGAGACATCACATGAATTAGAAGCAGCTGCAAAAATCATGACAGAGAAAAATGAATTTGAACTTGATGAAGTGGCATCACTTTCTTCTAAAGCGAAATGGCTAAGGGAAGAATTAAACAGACTTGGCCAAAGCATTGTCTCCAGATTACAAGTCCTGTGTACGTTTGTGGCATTTCTGAAGTCATCAGAGGAGGTACAGTACCATGTGCTAACCCATCATCTTACTTTCCATGGAGGTCTAATCTCGCCGTGGTGGGTGTTTCCAGATCATCTACCCTAGTGCATGGGCTCCCTTTGCAGGCCCTTTATTCTTCAAGGCACCAGACAAAGGAGCAAAGAGTAAGTTGTTTTACTAAAAAAAAAAAAAAAAAACAGATATGTATGTGTAGAGAGGTGAATGCAAAAATAAACAAAGTAGTTGTACATGAACATTTTCTACTATGTCCTGGAAATATGAACAATACTCTAAATATAAAACAAAATTATTTTAAAATACCTAAGCAATAGAAAGATTCATTTGAAATACACAGAATTGGAAATTATAGGCTTCAGTATCCAGTCTGTCTTGCATGACGCCTTTTAACAAGGTACTTCTCAGAGCTTTTTCTGTCTTTCTTTGCCATATTAGATACTCTCTAATATTCCCTCCAATACTCTAGGATTCCATCTCTCAAGGATCACAGTTTCTGTGAAGCCGGTGTCAGAAGTAGAAAAGCACTAAGGTCCTTCCTCACATAACCAGGGTCCCAGTGCACCCCATGTGAAAGCAGGCTGTCCTGATCACTTCAGTATACTGAGAGATGGGTGCTGGCTGGTGGGAAGCAGGGCCAGCCGGTCCACTCAGGAGATGGGTGCTGGCCAGTGGGCAGCAGGGCCAGCAGTCCGCTCGGGAGATGGGTACTAGCTAGTGGGAGGCAGGGCCAGCAGTCCGCTCGGGGAAAGCCAACCCCAGATGAGGACTGTGCTGGATTGCCACCTTCCCACCTCCTCCTCCCAACACCCTCACCCTCACCCCCCACCACCACTGTCCTGCCTACCTACTTCTCTGTCTGATCTCCTTTATAATATTCTCAGTTTTTACTGCTCTGGAGAAGCCCGCACCCAATCTTGGAAATCTCAGGTAACCACTGCATCCCTTTCCACATCTTTACTTGACTGTTTATCATTTCTGAGTTTTTTTTTTTTTTTTTTTGGTTCTTGGCCCTGGACTCTGGTTCAGCAGAGGTTTTACAACCGATGGGATTATCCTGCTGATGAACATTTTGATGCAAGACTTCACATGACAGAGAGCTGCGAAGAAGTGCTTACTTTCTGCGTCTTGCCAAAGACGTACCTCCCTGGCTTCAAGTTCGGTATCCACTTCCTTGGCCTTTGAGATTGCAAGCCCCTTGAGAGCTGGAGCCTTATCATTGTAAACAACACTTTAAACAGAAGAATGTTTTAGCTCCCTGCTTTCACTAAATCTACTTTCCTATCCGGCAGAGCCTTCCAACGTTCTAATCCTGGCAACACTCCCGGTCTATTTCTCCCTTCCCCCTCTGGCTTTCCTCACCAGTTCGTGGCTACTCATGTCCCTTCTGGGGTCGCGGGGCCGGGCCTCCGGCCGGGGGGGGGGGGGGGGGGGGGGGGGGGGGGGGG